>JANRGW010045056.1:5209-24695 GCA_024733675.1 Psilopsiagon aymara | reverse complement strand
GTTGCATTCTTTCGATTCTCCTTCCCATCCCTCCAGGAGCAGAGGGAAGAAAAAAAGGGAAGTGAGTGAACAAACTGAGTGGCTGATTTATGGCTTAAACCATGACAGGTATTTATGACAAGATAATAGCTGCACATGGGAACATCTCTGCAGTTTCTTCATTGAAATATTTTGGAAATAACTAATGCCATTTTAGCCAAAACCTCTTCAAAATCTGCAGAAATCAGCCGGCGTCTATATGTGGGAATAAGCAAGGGAACTGAACAGGAGTTTTACAGGGTTTGCAAACTTCTGGTAGGATTTTTGAGGCAAGTTTAAGATATCAGAATGATCCATAAGTGGTTACAATGGAGGTTAAGATAAAAGGACAGTTGCAGCTTGTACTCCTAAGGTGTGCTTGTCATCCAGATCCTGCAGCACGTGCTGGTTGTTGTTTACCTGGTAAGACCTCCGCGATGCCCAAATAAGAAAATGGCACAAATTTCCCATGTCAGACCTTGCTGTTTTTTTCACAGCCCAAAAGCAAATACAGCCAACTTCTAATAATCTGAACTCCAGCCGTGCTCACTGATCAGTGCTGGGGAACCCAGATAGCACAGGGACTAGGCCCATGTGTGCCAAGAATTTCTGATGACACAGTATCCAGCTGCTCTAACATATTGCCTGCATTATGTTATCACAGTATGTATTCTAGCCACTTCCAGTTGCCTTATGCTCTACATATAGTACTGGTGCTGAGATAGTTTTGTGTACCCTCAGCAGGGGCTCTGAAAAAGGAGCCTCAAGTTCCTCTCATTTTCCCTTTTGCGTGCAGAAAGACTCTTTCAAACAGTGGCAAGCAGGCTTGTGTAGGTAACTATTTCAGTTTTGAGTTCAATGACATTGGGCTTGGATGTACAAAAAAGGTCTGTGCCAGACACTTTATTGAGCAAAACGGGCTTTGTGCTAAATATCCTGATTTCTTTCAATCCTCTTAATCTCTTTTGACATTACAAACTTTTGGATAGCTCCAGATTTACACTGGACCTGCTGGACTTGCTTCTGGCTCTGAAGTCAATCTCCTGAGTCCCTCAGAGCTTGCCCACACTTTGAACCCTCTCAGGAGTCATGATTTTGCCTTTCAGTTTTTCGTTTCCTATCGATGTGTTTGTTTACAGTCCAAGTTGTGGCTTTTCTCAATACATTTCATGGTCCACAGGGCTCAGTAATGTGACTTTTCTGATGCCTTTGGACTGCTCTCATTTTGCTGCAACTCTTCAGAAGAGTCTTTTTTTCTAAAAAAGGGAAGGGGGGAGGAAGGGGAAAAATTGTCACTTTTCTCAGTGCCAGTAGCCAACTTGAAAATAGACCAGATCGTGTGATGCTTCTCTGGAAAGTAACTTGGATGGCAAACAGCCTGCATTCTTTAACATCTTCTCTTTTAAATAGCATCCAAGTGGGATGCTGAAAACACCTGAAAGAGGCTTGTAAGAGAAAGTATGAATTTGAGGGTTTAGGATGGACGACGAAGGTTTAGGCTTTTTGGGAATTACTGTCTTTTATAGACAAAAGTTACCAGCATGGGAAAGACACTTATATTTAACGTAGTAGTTTGATGAAATAATACATTTGGTGATGTTATAGAAGAGGTGCTGCTTCCAAGCAGGTCTGAGATAGAGTGGTGGTACGTGCCCTGTGCCTGCTGAGCCTGAAATGGCCTTCAGGAGAGGTTTTCAAGGTTGTGTGCTGTGCCACCTTTCTTTCATAGCAAATGTGCTGAGTTAGTCTGCAGGCCATGAACCAGGAGTGGTGAAGGGTCATTTCACAGTGAAACAAAGCATGTGTTAGAACTGTTACAGCCACATCTTCTCTCTGGCAGCATACTTCAAACTGCGGAAAATGACGTCTGTCTGTCTTTACTTGCAGCCAGCTTTTTCACCTTCTTTTTTATGCTTGAATATATGCCATGCTGAACTAAACTATTATTGCAGACCAGAATGGCAGAGATGCAAGTGGTTTTCTGTTATGTCTTTAAGGCCACTATCTGTTCTGCTGAGAAATAAAGAAGACAAAAGAAAAATGGGAAAGAAAAGAATTTAGGAGAAGAATTTACCTGAAGAGGAAATAGAGGATAATAAAAAATAAAATTAAAAGAGCGGCAATATTCAGCTTGTTTTCCATGCCTGTGACAGTTATGAAGCTCAGTAATCATGACTCTCTGGGGATGGGATCTGGCTAGGAAGATTAGTAACAGGAACCAAAACCTGTCATAAGACACTGTTGAAAGCTGGTGTTTCCCTAAGTACATGTTTGGATCACCCCCCATGCTGTGCTCTGCTCACAGTTCTGATTCTGTGAATAGCTTTTGGAAATGGATGCTTTATTTATTTCTTTTTTAAATTACCCACTATACTGCAAAGAGATAGATAAGCTGAAGTACTTCCAGACTTTGTCATCCATCACTCCATCTGCTGCAGGGCTTAGCACATATCTGTGCTCCTTCTCAGCTGTGCTGGAGAGCTGAACTTTATGGGACACGCTTGGTCTCTCCTATTTCCTTAGGCTGAAGAACAGAGGCATGTGTGAACTCGGGAATAGTTGTGATGTGTGTAACCTGTAAAATCCTGGTTCTCCCTTTAACTGTTTCAGTCGCAAGGCAAGCTGCCTGCTCTGGACCTTGGCGGGAGGCCTTTCTGTTACAAATACAGACTGTGTAACAGGAGGATGCACACTGGTATGGACAGGTACCATTAGCTAAAAAGGGTCTCCCTTTTTGAGAACTAGCTGTGAGTAAAACTGGAAATCACCTTTTCCCAGTGAAGTGGAACTGGGCTGTTGTAGAGGTGGTTGGTAATGGAAAATTCTGGCTGATGTTTAGACTCTACACTGTTTGCTTTAAGACCTTTTTTCTTTTAGAGAAAATAGTAAAGCTGAATTTAGGGAAAACACTTCCAAACTATTTATGAGAGAGCTTCGGGAGTGCTCTGAAGTGTTTGGGTTTGTTTGGGGTTTTTTAATTACGATTATTACTTTTTCTCATAATATGCAAATTGCAGAGTGCCACAGACTCTGCCCACTGACTCAGCTTTTCCCTGAGAAAATTCCAACCTTAACTTTAAATTTTTCTTGCTTTGAAAACCTGTTCTTGACTTGCAGGATGATTTTTACTGAGCCAGCCTGGCAACTGTCTCATGGGGGTGGAGCAAGGAATCAAAATGCCAAGTTCACTGAGGGATGTTATCAATGAATGGCAAATCCAAACTGGATTAAAAACTAAGGTAGGATGAGGAAAACACTACTATTGGCAGCCAGTTAGGAAGATTAGGATACTACTTGTAACTGCTATTTTGTATCTAGAGCAGCACAGAGCCTTTAGGAAGTATGATTTCATTCTGTGAGCACAGCCAAGACTTTGGATGAGCATACGTACCTGGCATTGACATGTTCTGTCCCTAAGGGATGGATTCAACTCTGCAAAAGAGCAACCAGAGATGCTCCTTCCCCATTATTACCTGGACCAGTGATGAGCTGCTAAATGGAACCATGGCCAAATGCTGTAAGGGTTATTGTCATGGTCACTTGACTTAGTTATGGGATCTTAAACTTGATTGGCTCATTTAACTTAGATAACAATGATTGCTTTATGTCTGGGATTAGCAGTGCTGGTCCTTTGGTGAAAGAGTTATTTATGAGAGGTAAAGGAATATAGGCAGTTGCTGAGGCAGCTAGCAGGAAGATCATAGAGTCCACAGCATTTTCCTTCTTTTGTTAACTTATTTTTTAATCTTCAAAAATTTATCACAGAAAGGTTACAGAAAAGAGCATTTAAGATGTTGCACTGGCTTGGCTGTATCTATATAAAGTTTAGTATAGTTCTTAATATCTCCTTGCTTTCCTTTTGTAAGTTCCTTCATGGTGAGAAAGGAAAAATAGTGTAACTGCTGTAGGAATATGATTTGCGCTGAACAGGCTTGGTCAGTGGCTGCTACTTTTTGTGCTGACGAAGAAAGCCATGAGGTTGTGCTAGCAGGGAAAACTTGCCAGAAACATTAATAAAACAGTATAAGATTCTTCACAGGATGTCTGCTGAGTTGGCTGCATGAGATCCTGGCAAGGTTTACAGCCTCTTTGAGTCTCAAGCATAGTCCCAGACAGTATGGAGTTGAGGGAGGTGGTTCTTTCTGCAGGGCTCCCCACCCAGGCCACAGCACACTACATACAAGTCTGTACAGGCACAGAATGTGTGCCTTTGCAGGTGCAGTCTGCTGAAACTCATCACTTGCCTTGATGGCCCCTGCCATGGCCAGGAAGTGGGGGGGATCTGTACTCCTCAAGGCACCATTCCTCCTGCCTTGCTGACTGTGAGCACCAGTACAGAAAGGGATGCTCATTCAGCCCAAGTGAGCAAAAATTACTCTTCTGGTCCCAAGGCAGTGGTGGTAACTCTTACAAACGATGAGGATGGAGCCAGCTTTGTAAATTTTTGGGGTTTTTTCCCCCACAAAAACCTGGGAGCTCCACAAAATTGGGAGAGATGTTTTCCTGATCATGCCTTCAGCCCATTTGTTGTGCACAAGTTATTAGCCTTATGCAAAGCAGTGTTACTCCTTTTTGATGACATGTAGTAGGGAGGCATATACACAACTGAATATTTTTACGATTTCTGCCACTGCTCACTTTAGACATTGAGGGAAAAAGAAATTCTGAAAGTTGTTGAAGTTAATCTGTTCATAAAGTTGTTCAGTCCTCAGGTGTAAAACTGAGTCTGCGAGATTTGCCCCCTAATCTTCATTATAACTTAGTTATATTTTTAATGCCCATTAATGAATTTGCATGTCAGCTAAGGTCAGAAACTTGCTTATGAAAGCTGCCTAACATTAATCAGAACAGTTTTGTGTTGTTGCAGCTATCTTTTCTGTAAGACAGTTGTTGAAAGATATCTTGGTGTCACTTTTGTGTGCCCTGTTCTCATTCCACCACTGCCTAGCCCCATCTCATGGCTTTTTTAATTCCTTTTGTAACCCAGCAACCATTGCTTTGCTTTATGGGTGGCTCTACCATCACCTCTTCAGAGAACACCGTGCTAATAGATGCCAGTGATATGAAATCAGTCTTGGATATGCAAACGTCTGCGGCACTCAGTGGCTGCCCCATCCCTGGCAGTGTTCAAGGCCAGGTTGGATGGGGCTTGGAGCAACCTGCTCTAGTGGAAGGTGTCCCTGCACATGGCAGGGGGTTGGAACTGAATGAGCTTTAAGGTCCCTTCCAATCCAAACCAGTCTGTGATTCTATGACTTTGCTTTAGTTTATTCTGATTTGCCCTTGTTCTCCATTTTACACTACTCTTACTTTCCCAGGGAGATGTTCTTTTGTCACATTATTTTGAGACTGAGCCTCCTGAAGAAGGCTGCTCAATCTAACACGTGTGTGGAGTTAATTCCTTTAATGTCCACAATTTGGGCTTTTTTGTGATGATTTTTATTCAGCATAGATGTAACTAAGGAAGAAATCATGCTTGGAAAACACCAGGGTGTTCAGGACAGGTGAGATGCAGAAACTGTTGTCCTCTCAAATCCCGGGGATCTTTTTGCAGACTCTCTGGTAAGGAAGGGATTTCAAACAAATCTCATTATGACGTGGAGACACCTTTGGAGTTTCTTGTAGATAAACAGGGCTCACCAATCTGCTGAACTTTTGGAACTGGAAACCACGGTAGCCTCAGCATTGTGCAGATAATGCTTTCTTGTATTGTCAAACTGTTTTAAGTAGTATTTTTGTGTTTGCTTGTTTATAAGGTTGAACTCTATGATTCATTTCACACATTCTCAATTGCGGTTATTTCAGCCCTTTGTTACTTGAGAAACATTTCTCCAGGAAATAGCCAGCTAGCCAGCATTCTCAACTCAGCCTCAATATACTGGCACTTAATTCCTAAGAAGAGTTTATTTACTGAGGATCAAAAGAAGCACAAACAGTTCTTTTTGCAATGAAATGTATGTTAATATTTCTAAGTATTTCTGTGAAAACATGCCTGATTTACTTCTGCTTTGATTTTAAACAGATAGACAGAAAGACAGGACAGCAAATGAGATGTTGAAGTGAAATCATGAACTATCAGTAGGGATAGGAGGAGGAAAAGGGGAGGAATCCAGTGGCACAGAGGACAAGAAGGCCATTAGCAGGCTCATGCAGTGTGACCTGTTGTCTCACAGGGCAGTTTTGCTGCACAGTGTGGGCTCCATCACTTTCTGTTTCAGAGGTGAACACAACTGATCTTGTTTCCTGTAAGCGATGTTACTCCTATATTGTACCAGTATATGGCTCTTTATTTTTAAGGAACCAGTAGCACTTAATGATTGCAGTGTGCTCTGCAGTCTTGTACTATATACAGCATACAGTATGCTGCGAGCAGCACTAGATTTTGCTTAACCTGCACTTTCATTTCTTAACTTGATTGGCTGTTAAAATACTGGGAGAACACGAACTCTCAATGTACTGCCACAGGCTGGAGGAGCTGCTACTGCCTCAGGTGTGACTGCTGACAGTACAGCAGCTACAAAAAATCAGTCTGTCCTAGCTAGAGTTTCCTTGGCTTCACAATTTCACATTCTGTGTACGTTGCAAAACTTGTCTTAAGCAATCTAAACATATGTGCTGATATCACACATGAGAGTTAGGAAATAATAAAAACAGAAATTTATATATATCTGTCTCCAAAAGTCATAAAGAATGACAGAACAACCAGCTATTGTCTCTGGTTTCATACCATATTTTGCTGAGGATGGAATAACTTTACATTTTTATGGAGAACTTCTCCTTCTTCTACTCTGGCATTAATTTCTATGCGTGCCTTTCTCCACAAGAAGAAAAATTGAGTATTGGACCTCTTCTGAAAAATCAACTAGATAAGAAAATTATTGCAGCAGTTTATATATGTCCTTTAACTAGAACTTTAGTGGAATTTCTGAGCAGCTTCAATGTTGTAGTGCTGCTCAGGATTAGAAGCACAAGATAGCAGGTACCAGCAAGTACGCCCCATTGGGATCTCCACTCTCCCATCTGGTGAGGCTCAGGAATGTTGTGCATTTGTTAACTGGAATATTGGAAATGTCACAACAGGGGTGACAGTGTGGTTACCACAGCCAAGAGTGTAAGAGCACAAAAGTACTTTTTAGCTGGGAGTATCCTGGCAGGCTGTGAAACCAGAATTCCTTCTTCACCCATGGCTGGGAAGAGGCAAGTCATGAATGGAGATGGTTTGGGGTTTGTTTTTTCCTTCTCCAAGGTTTTCTGGAAGTGAAAGCAGTCACTAGGTGATAAGGTGCAGACAGTGAACTTGCTTAGGCACAGAAAACCTAATGTAGGCTTGGAAGAATGAATTGTGTCCAGTGCTGTGTCGATATCTCTGTCCAATACGTTTACGTTATCCTTTCTGTTTCTACACTGAGGACTCAGGGTATTGATATACTGAAGTATCCAGATAAGCTTGCCCTCCTCTTTGATGCAAGTGTTCCAACTCAGTGTCTGAAGCATCCTTTTTCTGCAATTTGAAAAATAATTAAATAATATGTGCAGTGTGCATCATCTAAAAATCTGACAAAGCCACTTCTTTAGACCTGTCAAATGGTCATATTCTGCTCCAGTTTCAGGCTTTCTGGTAGCAGGGTTCATCGGCACAAAGGAAAAAGCATTTTATCCCAGCTTCCACCTGCCTTCATGTGCCTCGATCAAAGAGATTTTTCAGCATGTGGTATTTTTCTGGGAACAAATGTTGTGCATAATTTTTAGGAGATGAAGGACAGACTAACCTGGGTGTCTGTCTGGTATGAGTTTTCTCCTTAGCTCCTCTGGCAAATAACCTTACCACTTCTGCTTTAGGAAATTCCCACTTGTGAAACACCTTGAAATTCCACTGTGCAGAGACACACAGGCACTAGAAGTGTATGAGCTGAAGTTACAGGTCTTCTCTGCAGGTCAGAAGCTTTACTAAGTGCTGGTAGGAATGCTTGCCATGCAGTGGAATGCTGGGGCTGAGACTGAACAGCAAGCTGTCTCAACATCCTGCACCTTCTTCAGCTGCTCTGCCTATATCATGGGAAGCACACAGATGCAGGCAGATGCAAACCCACATAAAATGAATTCATAAAACACAGGTTATAAAGGAGAAACAAACCCATCTATTCAGTAGCAAACCAAATGTAGGCCCTTCTCTGAGCCTGTTTGTGCTGTGGGATCCTGCAGCAGAGGCTGACAGTGCCTTGCTGCTGCTGGAGCAATGCCTGGGGCCACCCCAGGATTGGGGAGCAAGAGTGGGAAAGGTGAACAGACAGAGCAGAGGAGGGGGCTTGCACTTGATGGAACTGGCTTGAAATGAAGTAAGGGGTTTTTTTCGTATACTTCATTTTAGTTCCAACAATCATCTGGTTTTCCCTCTGGTGTGTTTTGGCTTCTTTGTCCATTTAAAAGAATTGGAAAGGAGAAAAAGATATACCATCTACTGTTACTTTGCTGAGTGACTAACATCTTGAATCAGTGCTTCATACTTAATACAATTTTTACAGTGAATGCTTTTTCTGTATGACTGTATAAATTTTTAATATTTACAGATTGCATTTTATTTCAGTTCAAGGAAATAGGAACCCAACTGTAAAATGAATAGATTAACTCTGCTTCTAAAACCAACTGCTGAGGGTAAAAGTTTGCTCAAGCACTGAGCTTATATTTCACTGATCAGTCTTGCACTGAGGAATAAAATCAGCAGCATGTGGGTTTGGGCTGGTTTTCCTGTTGAGAAGGTGCTGGTTGCTGAGCTGAAGCCCTGCTGTCAGCTTGTGAGGACAAACCTCCATCAGGCCGTGCTGCTCTGAAGCTCTGATGTCCATAATGGATGAGCTGCAAGTCTCATAAATATTTTCTCAGAAACTTAATTTAAATCTCATTAGTGTATACCATTATCTGTTCCAGCTGCCTTTAAAGCAGTCTGTTCTCTGCAAATGAGGTATTTAAGTTGCAATACTACATCAGTACGGCAGTATAGCATAGGCTAAAAGAATTTAAGTCTCTTTGTGTTTATATACTGTAAAAGACTTTGTCTCTACTTAGATATGCACAGAGTATTTGATGGTTGAATGGATAAAACGATACTCTGAATAACAATGAAGGATGAATGTAAGAGTAATTTGAATGACTGACTTGTTTCTCTTCAAGTACTTCAGATGAAATCTTGCTATGGTGGCGTTGAACATGGCAACTGAAAGTCAAGCAAAGTGTGAACAGAAGGGAAATTTTAAACTCGTAAGCATTGCTGCTTGGATGCAAGACAGTGTAAATAACCATGAAACGAGTTTTTAAATAGCTTTTTAAAACAGAAGCATTTTTGTCTCAGATTCTGACATACTTTCCCATCCTGAGAGTACTTTGCCTGGACTCGCAGCTAAAACTGTGCTCTCAATTCTTTAAATTAATTTCTTATTTGATGTTAAACCAAGTAGTTGATGAGCATTAAATACAGCTGAAGGTGCAAAGTTTGCATGTGTTTAGGATTGTGCATAGAAGAGCATGCAAACCTGGAAATGGCTTCTGGTGCTGTAAATGGCTTTGTCGATTTGCTCTGTGTGTCTGTATTTACTTACCCATGGAAACACGACATTTCTTCACCAGACAATGAAGGCAGTAAAAATCTTGCATGTGCTCTTGTGCCGTTCAGAAACTTGGCTTTAGCATGCGTTAAAACTTTGAGTAGTAACTTAAACCAGCAAATCTCAACTGGAATTTGAAAGGCACAGCTGCTTTTTTCTTAGTGTTACAGAAATAAACCAAACTATTGCTCAGCCACTGTTTTAAGTCAGTGCTGTTAATACGTTGTTTGCGAATGTTATCATTGCTTATTTACGTTTCTTGTCTCATATCTGAGGGTTGTAAAGATCATCTTTGTTCTGCATTTCAAATATCTTTCTCTTAAAATGTCATCACATCACATGCCTTTGCATGCAGCAGTACATGCTGCATATATTAAAAACAAGCAGATCAGTGCCTCTGAGCAGAAGCATCACAAGGGGATCACTGTAGTGTATTTA
Source organism: Psilopsiagon aymara (assembly GCA_024733675.1). Classification (NCBI taxonomy): domain Eukaryota; kingdom Metazoa; phylum Chordata; class Aves; order Psittaciformes; family Psittacidae; genus Psilopsiagon; species Psilopsiagon aymara. Next base: position 14,640 of record JANRGW010045056.1, on the reverse strand, counting down.
ATTTTTGAGCTTTTGAGCCTTATTTTTATTAATTATATTTGTTTTGTCCTATATAACTGTATGTGTAGTAGAAGATGCAAACATGTCATGGGAGATGTACCACCTTGTATGATTAGTAGAAGAGATGCAGTTACTTGGGTGTTAGTGACTTCAAAGTCCTTGAGGAATTAGCACAGCTCCCACTGAGGTCCTGTCCTGCTTCCCCAGTTCCCTTGCTGGGGTCATGGAGGCTAATACAGAGTGAATGTTGTTTCAAAAAACCTCTTCACATTTCGTTCTCGGTACTTGGGCATGGAACTTCCCACCTCTGTTATCCTGATGTATTCTGTGCATATTCAAGTGCATGGAAGCAAACACCCCAGACCGCCGTGGCACCTGAAGAGCTGGCATTGAGGTAAGAACACCAGTGGGGATGTTCTCTCCAGGCAATATTTGGCAGTCCAAGACATCTGATTTTCTTGGACTTGGCAGTCCTGAGGTAAAGGTTGGACTAAATCTCAAAGGTCTTTTCCAACCTGGTTGATTCTGTGATTCTTCACAGGATACTTGCTTCATTCTGTATGCTCAGCAAAAGGAGACAGAGTGCTTTTTTAGCCCCTTTTCTAAGCACTAACTCGCTCAGGAGTGGTGTTTTTCCTTGGAGTCTGGGCATTGCCACAAACCAAGCTGAAGGAAGTGCTGCTGATATGAAATGGCTGAGTGCTGGGGGAACCTTGGGTGAGAGCCGTGATGCGCTGTCAGAGCCAGGCAGGGCAACACAAATAGGACCTACCAGTGTGGTCCAGCAGCTGAAAACACTGTATGTCTGCTTACTGACAGCCACTCTTCGGCCAAAATTCTTGGTGTAAGTTTTTTGGTGTATGGGGATGTGATTGGAGGAACACCTTGGTTTTGCGGGCTTAGGGTTTCGTTTTGTTTTTTAACACGAGCTGTGAGTGGCATAGCTGGCTGTAACAGGTTGTCCCATGGGTGGGTTGCATGCACAGGAAGAGGAACAGCGCAGCCCAGTGTCTTCCCTCTGTTCCTGGAAGGTTGACGCTGGTGTCTGTCCTGTCCATACATGCAAAAGGAGAGGAGCACAGGAGCCATCCTCCTGAGCAGCACTGCTGCAGCACGCTCCATGTGCCTGGAGCCTGCTAACAGGCACCTCTCTGCAGCTGTCTGGTTTTGCTTGGCTGAAATCCCACCCTGGATGCAGGGATCTTGAAAGTCAGGTCTTTTAGAAGGCAGAGGGCAGAGAAAAAGGCATAACAAGCTTCATTAACTTCCATTACAGTGATCTGTCTGAAGAGATTCCTAGCTCAGAGTGGTGGAAAATGATTTGCAATAACACCTCTTATCAGGCTGGTTATTTCCAAGTGTTTTACCAAAGTGGCAACTGTGGCAAGGCTTTTTCTACTGATGGGTGACTGAGGATGCAGAGTGACCAGGAAGGGTTAGGGGGGAGCTGTATTTAAGTCCTCTTAATTCAGGGCCTTTGTGTCCTCGGTCCTTCTGCCACCCTGATTTTCTTTTGATTCTGATTTTCTTCCCAGACAGGCAATGTGCCGTGCGAAGCTAGTGACACAAATTTTCTTCCTTTTGTAGGTATTTGGGAAAAGCTTATTTATTCGAAGTCTCTATAGGTACATGAGAGAATAAGCCTGTTCATGAGGAAGCAGTAACAGGAATCCTTTAATTAATAAATGGGTAAATTGTATCTGTCTGAATAGCCGATGTAAGTGAGGAATCAAGCAGCTATAAACCACATGGTTGTAGCATGCTAGCAGGCTTGTTCAAGTTGTGATTTAAATGCTGCTTATTCAAATTCCTGCTCTTTTCTATTACGCTGGAAAGACAGGAGAAGCAGCGTGCACTGATGCTACCTTGGTACAAGGTGACTCCACTCTGGGATTGGTTCCCAGCCAGCTGTGTACTCACAGTGCACTTGTGTATGTGGGGGCACAGCCAGGGCAGGCTGGTGGATCCAGTCTCTTGTTCCTGAGACTTGAATAAACCAACCAGGTCTTAACCTTCAAGACAGACCTCTCTTAGACATCAAACTTTACTCTGGAGTGGTTCCTTTGACAGTGGTTTTGTGTAACTTATGCTGAGGAAAGCAAAGCCTTTTTTTCTTCATCTTCATAGTCCCCTCTAATCCCCATTGAAGAGCAGTGAACAGAAAATTGAAGTACACTGTATTTTCAAAATCACAAAGTTTTCTGCCTTTCAAAAACTTCATGTGGTCAGAAAATCAGTGGAACCAACCCCTGATTAAGTATTTAAATGTGCCATATCTATGCTTCAAATGAGAGAGGCTATTGCAGAGATAAGCTTCCTGGAGAGTCTGCTACTTGTAGGCAAATTTGTGAGTATGCTGTTTGACCTGGATAAATCTCTTGCTGCAGATGGAGTGGCTGGAGGTTCATAAGGAACTTTTTAGTTTGAAAATGCAAGACAGTCATCATTCTCCAAGTTCAAAAGATTGCAGAGGATAGAGGTTTTATGCTTATGTGGCTGGAGTAGTATGAAAATCATGCTGGTGGTCCTGAGTTCCAGCTGAAATAAGCCCATGAAGCCACAAGCAATGTTTAAGTTGAAGTTAGTAAAAGTACTGATGTGTCTTGATGTCAAAGGAAAGCAGTAGGCATGAGCTCACTGACCAGGGAGGGCCGGAATGTCAGCTGCCAGCAGCACTTTGTTAATACTGATTGCAGCTGTGCAACTGCCTTCAGTCCCTAGCCTGAAAACTCCCAGAGAAGCTGAGCATCCCTCAGCAAGGTCTCACTTAGTGCCAGGTCCTGGGAAGTATTATAATATGCTAAAAGTGGCACGTACTGATTTGCAGCCGTGAAAAGATTCATTGTCTTCTGCTCAGGTCAGAGATAAGAGTTCCAGGTCACTGTGAGGGTCTGAGCTCCCTGGAGCATCTAGCCATGTGTTCCTGCATTCTCCTCAACACTCTGCTTGTCCCAGGATGAAGCATGTCGGTCAAAACATGACTAGAGAGAAGGAATTTAGTCTTGTGTTGATGTTTTTGACCTTGTAAGCACTGTAACCAAATGCCTTTCATGGTTCTTGTCAGCTAGAATCTGCTACAAAAGAACATGAATATAAACATACCCCATTATCTTCAGTCAGCTGTCTTAGGAGAGGAGGAGAGAGAAAAATATGTATTCATGATGTAAATTGCAAAAATAAAATGGTATTGGATGTGGAAGAGGTGGGGGGAGCATAATGCTCAAATATTGTGTTAGTGTGTCTGGGACTAGGTATCAAGCTGTTTGACTCCAGTCCCCTAAAAGCCTTAGCCACTATGTATTCTTCACTGTCTTCTGTTTGGAAGATGTATTTATGTTTTCTTTTTTTCTTGCCTGTTCTTTGAGGTTAGAGTAGCTAAGCCATTACTCAACGGTTTAATGCACAAGTGTAGTAGTGAACTTTACAATACAGACAGAACCTAGATTCACATCAGTGTGGACTGGGTTGCTTGTTAAAAAGTTGAATATAGGGGTCAGAAACATGCGCTGGGCTGGTTGCAATAGATGCACCAAAGTCCCTGGAACAGGCTTCAGCTGATGACAGTTGGCTGTTAGGTCCAAAATTTGTAAGTGGTTAATACTCAGTTAATGCAATTGGAGGCTGGCCACTGGAGAGATTGTAGCCACACTGTGAACAAATCATTTTGGTAGGTATTTGGGAGCAGGTTTTCTGTTTGGGTGTACAGGAAGTGTCGGTGATCTCAGTCAGTCAGGTTTCATGCCTTTTGTTCTTTGGCAAGTATTTATTTTACTGCAAATCTGAAGAAACAGCATTATCACAATTAAATAAGCCATGCTCAAGCATTTTGAGTGGAACAGTTTTATTTGGAGTTTAATTTCATACACTAATACTTTTCCTTGGAGGCTTGTCTCGAGTTTTCAAAACTTGTAAGCTGGTGGGACTCTTCATTTCACTGATGTTATACCATTAAGAATGTATAAAACCAGGGGCAAGACCATTCTGAAAGCAGGGATTACAGATTAAATATACTGATTACTTTTTTCTTTCTGTATCTTTGTAAGTCAAAAAGCTTTTGTAGAACAAATGAGTAGAAAACAGTGCAGAAATGCCTTATTTAAATTTTAATATATATATGTATTGCAGATAACTGGAAAGAATTTTTATTAATAATTTAGGGTGAGTACAAGATTTGTCCTTCCAACATTCGTATTTTGCAGTGGAAACTGGGAATCATCTTCTGTGTTCTTAGTATATTTTAAATTGGTTATTTCCTTAAATGAAGCATTTAAGTGAAAAGTGGTATCGGGTATTTGGTCTGTCCAGGGTTGTGTTCAGTGGGTTTTTAATGGATTTTTTTAAAGCATTTTGATTTCTCTATGCCAAACACATTAAAAGACTAGAGGGAATTCAGAATGGACAAACTGGACTTTATAGACCTAAATCAGGCTGAAGCTTGGAGAATTCAAACAACAAAAACCAAGAGATCTTGGTAGGTCCTAATGGCCCTTTTTCACTTGGGAGCTCTGCATCCAAACCCATCTTTGTACTCTCAATATCTAATCTCTTTCAAAGCTCACTCTTCCCTCAGCTGTGCAAGCTGATGCAAACTAAATAAGCAGCCAAGCACAATGAACCAGATTCTCCTTTGATGAAATAACAGGGATGAACCATTTTCCTGTCATTCTTCTCTGTTGGTTCCAAAGATCCCATGAGCACATTGCAAGTCGGGCATCTTTCCAGTTACTTGTTTTATTGCAGGGTTAATTTTAGTCAAGTCTGTGAGCTACAGGATTCCTTGTCTGGCATCTGTGACATCTAGCTTAAGGAACACAAGCAACAGATGTGATACAGGCAGAAGACTGGGGTTTGGTGGGCTGGACTGATTCAAGCATAACCCTGTAACGAAACTTTGAGAGACTGGTCAAGCCTTGGTTCTTTTGGCTTTTAATAAATACACACTTCATGCGTACTTTCTGCATAAAGACAGAGTATGGGAAAAGGTTGGCTCATTGGTACTAAGAAAATTACACTGTAATATTCTTCAGCACTGCTTGTTTCCTCATGTGTAACTGGGTTTTTATTTGTGGGCATGTGCAGCTTCTGTGCAGCTTTTTATCTTTGTTAAATCCTGATTATTCTTTTTCCATAGCAATTCCACCTTTGGATTGCATAAGGTCACTTTGATACAGTAGGAGCTATTTAAAATCTCAATATTGATTGCATGTAGAAGTCAAATTGACAATAATTCTTAGAGTATTCCCCAAGCACAACGAGTACCACAAATAACCATGGTTCAGCAAATGAGCGTTAGTATAGTTCTTCCTGCATTAAGCATTTGGAAACGAATATAAATTGCTATTGTGTTCAATTCAGTGTGGTCATGATCTAAGGTCAAGAAATACTGGAAAAAGCCTTTTCTGTTATAGTTTGATGGATTGCCTTCTACTTGGAGATACAGGAAGTACCACTGTCTGGAGCAAAATAAGTGTTATGGAGAAAAAGCATGTATGGAAATGGCAGAAATCAGATTTCCTCAGCGTTTTTTTAAGGTTTCCTACAAATCAGACTATAGCTTGGATGACAAATCAAGCTTTTTTCTGTTGGTGTCTCTTCTGTTGCCTTTCCAGATGCAAACTGGATTGAAGGGTGTACAGGAGATGTACCAAGGCCAAAGAAACACCAGATCAGTATGCAGACATTCTTCTGAGGTATTCCAGGGGATAAGAACTGAGAACTGTTTTTTTGAAGCCACAATGATAGCTAAAGGCACCTAAGATGGCATACATGGCAGTTTGAACAAGTAGTCATCTGCTCCTGTGTTTTGAGCTACTGAAGCTCCTGTGGCATTCCCCTCTACCACTTCTGATACAGCAGTCTTTCTCAGTTCAGTAATTTGCATTTGTGTGTATAGCAGTGGTCCATCTCACCTGATACCCCTCCGCACACAGCACTGAGTTCAGCATTTAGAAACACTTTTGACTTCTTAAGAGCAGCAGAGAGGTACCAGTCCTCTGTTCCCCCCTGACCTGCTGCTGCAGGTTCCAGAGGTGCTTCAGCTCCTAATAAAAAGTTGTCAAGGAATAAAAATATCTCTAAGGATCTTTTTTTCCCCATCAACTTTCAGTTGAGAAGTTCAAGCCTGTTAGGATACACAGCATACTTCTTCCATGCTCTGCATTGTGGTCAACACTTTGAATGGGAGATGTAGATTAATTTGTCATTAGGCATCAGCTGTGCGTTTTGCTCTAGGGCCAGTGAACATTCAGCTTCAAATTGCAACTTCTTTTGTTGTTCACCTCAATTGTTTTTGCTGTTTTCAATAAAGGAAGCCTGCTGAAAGCAAATTATATCCTCATTAGGATTAATTAATAGTTGCCTTTTCTAAAGAGCTTCATGTGAGGCTTTGCACAGAGCAATAAATGGAAATACTGTCCAGCTGCAGACTTCATGTCAAACTTTGCAAAGAATGCCAAATGCTGCATAGAAAAGAGTTCTGCAGACTCCAGCACTTTCTCTGCATTTTGTGCTCTTCCAAATGGCTGTTGGTACTGTCATTATTCAGACCAGCACAACTTGTAAAGTCTGGTGGGTTGGATCCTGCTGCCCTGGAAATCGGGAGGTTGGAAATAAAAACAGCCATATTTCTTAAAACTGATTCTCATAACATATTTCCTGAGGAAATTCTGTTCCAGGGTTGCTTTGGCTTTTGGTGATAAGACTTATGATAGCATTTACCTATCTGTACAGCTTGCTGAAATACTGTCTTGTCGAAAGTCATTAAAGTAACTTGGGTGTTGAGAGCAGGCACCAAGGGATCAATGAGCTTTGCTCTCTTCTTTCAAGTCACACAAAACTTAATGCTTTTTCATCACTATTTTTTTCTTTAAAGTTTAGTTAAAGCCTACAAGACAATCAAAGTAGTGACCCAAACATGACAGCTTCCATCTTCTAACAGCCAAGGCACAGAGCTGAGGGAGACCCAAATGAGTGACACCAGTAAGGACAGAGCTGTCAAGTGGTGCCATGTGTTTGCTGTTCAGGCAGTTCTGTGGCAACAAGTCTGTCTGAGGGACACTTTATGGTTGACACAGGTGCCCTCACACCAGGTCCTCTGTGGTGCCTTGTCTACCCCCCTGTCATTCCTTGGGCCACCACCAAGGCTGCCGATCCCTCAGTCATTTCTATTGACTGTCACTCTGAAGGCAGTGGAGATGTTACACTGTGCATGAACCTGTTTGTGAAATGAAATACTTGTTTGTTTCTGTTTAGAGCTGTTCTTTTCTTGATCCAAAGTTTTATCTGATTTCAGGTCAGATTAGGCTTAGGCCAACCCACATTCAGCAGAAAGCATAGGACAGAGAGAGCTTTTTTGTTTGCATTTACACCAGTATATTTATCTGTTCCTGTTGAGAATCAGCTGTGAACCCAGCCCTCTGAAAGTCTTGGGGAGAATGTAGTACTTCTTCCAGGGGAGTTTGAATTTGTCCTGGGAGTTGTCTTTGATTTTATCTTCAGAATCAAGTATGAATAGAAGAGAAATAACAACAAGAAGTTTTGCTTGCTGTGCTTGCTGTGTCATTTTGCTTGTCACCAAGTAACGCACTCATCTGTATGCAGTCCTTGGGAAGCCTTAGGATTGAAGGAATAAGATAGCACTCGCTGTGCTGCTCTTCCAGCTGTTCCTTGCAGTGGCTGGTGTAAAAATCCCCTTTCAGATGCATAAAACCATCTTGGCAGTATGGGCAGGAGCTCCAGGTCCTGCTCTGTAAGCAGTGGAAAGTCACTTCGTTTTCTCTTAATCCCAATTCCCGCAGTCCCTGGGAAAGTCTAAGTGTGGATTTTGGAGTGCTGTCTGGCACGGGAGTTCATGTGCCACTTGCATCCAGCAACGACTTTCCCTGTGCTTGCATCACTAAGGGAAATTAAGGCAAGTCAGGCACGGTTTACTTGCAGTGCTGATAGAATCAGCATCTAGATCACTTGCGGTATCATCAGTGGCTTTAAAGCACAGGCAACGTTTGAGGGGCCCTTGGGAAGAAGGGGAAAACCTGAGGCCACTTCTGTATGGGATTCCCTGCTGCTGCAGATGCACACACTGCCCTGCGGCTTTGGCCTTGTGGCAGCCAGGTAACTGTCACTTAGAACCTGCTTCCAGGTTATATGCTTTACCTTGACTGAGGGCAAAATAGGAACACATCCTGACTTTGTGGCTTCCATTGCCTTTTAATTTCCCAAACAAATGGGTACTCAGTTCTGAAGTGAAAAGTTTCCATCTCAAGAGAAAGCATCGATTGACTGTAGGATTAATGGCTATCTAGTCAAGCTTTTTCTTCTTAATCCGGTAACTTTTCTAACCATCCTGAGCATTGCTGAAGGGTGCTTAGGCCAAAATGCTGACCTTGTCTCATACTAACTATTTCTGACACACACATGAATGACCCTGAATGAGGCTTAAAAGTACTGCATTGGAGCTTGTGGCTTACCAAAATTACTGAGCTGTTGCGGAAAAACAGGGCTGAAGTGAGCAAAATAATTCCTGCAATTATTCCTCACTGCATTAATTATGGGATGTGCTGCTAGGTTTGGTCCCAACTCCACCATGATTTTGGAGATGCCATCATTAGGGCTGTGGAAAGGCTTTTCAGCTGCACAGCTGTACCCAGGGTTGGCAAATGGGGAATAATTTTAGACTGGAATAAACATGTAATTTTTGCATTTTACTTGCCAAATATAATGCTGGAAAAATTTTCTTCTTTTAAAAGAAAATCTCTCTTTGTTTCAGAATAAACAATTTTACTGTGGACGTGAGTAGAATAAATGACAGAAATAAAGTGAAACATTTGAAAGGGGATATTACCAGATATTGCAGGAGGTTGACAGCAGAGATGGAAAGACCTAAGCGCAATGAGATGCACGTTTGAGCGCCTGAACCCTCCTCTTTTACTTTTAGAAGAGCCGAGTGCCACAGTTTGTTAGACAGGGAAATGGGAGTGCATATCCTGGTTTTTTTCCTTGGTTCTAAATGTGCTTTTGTATGAAGAAGTAAGCGTGAGATCAGGGGCTGGCACCAGGAATCCTCTTTCTCAGGCTGGTGCCACAGATGCAGATGTTTGTGCAGAATAGAGCAGAGTATGGGCACCACCAGCTTCTTGACGGGTATCTTCAAGTGGTCTCTAATGGTCAATAGGTCTGTTTCAGCTGGAATTTTGTACTGAATTTAACTTAACCTCAGTTTTCCAAACCCACTTAAATTTATGTTTCTGCAATGAGACTGAAAGTTACCAGAAAGATTTTTCTTGGGTATGACCAAGTTAGTGCTACAATTGCAGAAATGAGGCAAGAAGTGTCCCTTCAAGCATAGTGCTTTTGTTGGTGTCATGGGTTCAGCAGTAGCAGTCATTTTTTCTCCTTCTTAGTAGTTGGTGCAGCACTGTGTTTTTAACTTGTGG
>JANRGW010045053.1:0-33584 GCA_024733675.1 Psilopsiagon aymara | reverse complement strand
TTTCAAATATGATGGACAGTGGCTTAGCAACTTCATTTGCAGCTCCTTCAGGACCCGTGGATGGATTTCGTCAGGTCTCATGGACTTGTGTACATTCAGGTTCTTAAGATGATCTCAAACCAGATCCTCTTCTACAGTGGGCCCAGGGTCTTCATTCTCACAGTCCCTGCGTCTGCCTTCAAAGACTTGGGTGGTGTGGTCACAGCATTTGCCAGTGAGGGCTGAGGCAAAGAAGTCATTAAGAACCTCAGCCTTTTCCAAATCCAGGGTAGCCAGTTCTCCCAATAGCTTCCAGAGAGGGCCTCCATTGTCCCTAGTCTGTCTTTTATCTGCAATGTAACTACAGAATCCCTTCCTGCTATCTTTCACATCCCTAGCCAAGTTTAATCCTAAGTGGGCCTTAGCTTTCCTAACCTGGTCCCTAGCTTCCCGGGCATCATCCCTGTATTCTTCCTTAGGCTGCCTGTCCTAGCTTTCACCTTTTATAAGCCTTTTTATAATTATTTTAATTATTTTTTTATTTATTTTATAAAGAAATACTGGAAGTTCCTCAGTTTACTTGAAAGAGATACCTTAGTTGAGCCTATATTTTAATTTTAGAGTAATCTGATTTATTTAAGTCTGCATCACTACTGTCAGAACTAAGAATTCAGGGTTTGGCGTTGACACTGTAATCCCTATAAAACAGGACAATCATTTCAGCCAATGCTTGTGATATTCCTGATGAAGGAAACAGGCTCCTTTATTTGTAATTTTTCTGGAAAAACAAATGAAGCAAGACTGTTTGAAATGTTTTATTTCAACACATAATTTGTTCCTTAGCATTTTCTTCATGTTCATTGCTACTGTTTTTTTGCTTTCAGAATTAATTTTGACAAAGCACCATCATATTACAGTGAATAATACATGATTGGCCACAACAGGTTAATATTGAGTCAATCTTTTACTTTTTTGACTTCAGTGATTCTGATAATTGTTAACATAAATTCAGTGACAAAAATTCCTGGTAGTCATTTCACAGATAAATACAGAGCCCCCTGATTCATACTTGATAGTAATACCACCATTCTTGAGTCTCTTTACATATCCTATAGATGGTATTTTAATGTCTAATATAGACAGTTGCAAGCATTTTATGTACATTATTAGTAGAATTTTGCCAGTGGAAAGTGTCAAGAATAAGTCTATAAAAATACGCATTTGTGTGTTTTAGGAAACCCAATGAGTCATCCTTATATCATGAATATTAATTTTTGTCTTTATCATGTGCTGAGCCCCACATTCAGGCTGGAACTGTAGGGTGTGTAAGTCTTTCTCTGCCTTTTTGAATTAGAAGGTTCGTTTAATCTTGACCCCAGAAAATAATTTCTTTTGATGAAGTTTGGCCATGGCTTTAAAGGGAAGCTCATACATCTTTTGTGTCCCACAACAATAGAATACTTCAAAATTGCTGACTGCTGGCCACAAAAAGGGAACATTAAACTGTATTTTCTTTCTTAATCTAGTGGCCTCTGCTAAGCAACTTCTTGAGGCTTTGCACTTGGATAACTTTCACTTTTGTGCATTTACAGTCATATTTACTTGTTAAACATAGTTCTTGCTGTTCTCTGATGTTAAAACTATGTAAATGATTAAATAAGGACAATAATAGTATGTCTTATAAAAAATGAATCGTCTCCCCTTGTTGGAAAGATCTTGCATAAGTGAGAGAGCTCATGCTCTTTCACAGTCACTTCCTCACACAATCGTTTCCTCATACAATAGTTTGTGTGGGGAAAATATCATCTTAGGTTCAAGAGGAATAGATATTGTCCTCTTGAAAAGGCTGAGAGAAGAAAGTGAAAAGTACTGATGAGCTAGGGAACTTCTAATACTACCATACAAATAAAGTGCTTATCCCATTTCTAAGCTTTCCCATTTCTAGCAAATGCAGTGAAATAATTCCAAAAATTTCTGAACAGTAAGAGATAAAACACATTACATAAAAGTAGGAGGTGGGAAAAAATGGTGAATTATTTGTGGGGAGTTTTTAAGTAAAGTAGCTGAGAGAGTTTTTGCAAAACTCTCTGGACAACCTTCCTCTGTTCTCAGAGATTCATACAGGAAAAACAGAACAAATGTTGTTCTAGATGTTTATTTTTCTGTGGAACTTCTCCATACAAAAAAGTAATGATGCCCTTTCATCGACATCATCCAATAATAATTTTCTTCTGACTGTGTCATAGGGGTAATAACAAGCTTTCAATTACTTGAATGAGTAATGTATTTTTGTCATTTTGCACAAAAATAAAGACTCCTTAAAATATATACCTCCTATTTGTTTCAGCACAAATCTCAATATCAATAAACTGTTGTGGGTTTGAGTGCAGAATTTGATTCATTGTACCAAAGAAGTGATACAAGTTCTAAGAGACTACTTATTTCCTCAGTTTTCTTAATATATTTGTAATTATGCAATTAATTTGTTCTAATAAAATTTTAATTACTCTTCCACACTACAAGCATATATTAGAAGACAAAGAAAGTAACAGGGTGACACACAAGGTTTACCAGAACTCCTCCAAAGTTTAATTGCATGATACTCATCATTCAGCAAATTAGCCTTGAGAGGTCACTGTTGCTCATGCAGGACAGATGCATTGATGCTAAGATGCTACATAGAAAAACAGTTCAGTTATGCAGCTACTACTAGGCTTTTTACTCTATAATCCAGTCTTATGTTTATATGCGAAGACTTTTTCATATGATGCAGTAGAAGGTTGAGTGAAATTGTTCGTAATGAAAATGTAAACTTTATTCCTTCAAATCATTGCTTTAATTGCCTAATATAACATAGATTTAGTACAATAAGATGATAGGTATTCATTAGAGTACTCCGATTAGATTGCCTCTTCTTATAATGTTTTATCACTAATGTGAAATACATTACAATGTTGATCTTTTTATTAAGCCAGTATCTTTAAAAGCTAAAGATCTGGCAAGTTGTACAGGAAGTTAACTGTGTGTCTGTTTATTGAACTTGATTTACTTCATTGAGCTTTTAATATCATCAGATAAAATATGAAGATCAAAGAAATTTCCTGCCTAAGGGGGAAAGTGAACTGCATATTAACTTTTCATGCTACCAATGGGACTTCTTGCAAGCCAACCAATAGAATAGCCGCATTGCAGAAGCATGAATCTTTGGAATTAGACTTGCAGAAAAGCTGCAGTCATTGGCTATAGGTTTTTTCAGAACAAATTCCCTTTTCTATGACTGTGAGCTGTTAAGATGCCCATTTTACTCTGTATTTGCATTTGAGCTCATGTTAAAATCAGACTTCTAAAGCTGTTGTAAGCAGTTCCCTTTCTGCCTCCTCATTTAAAAAACAAGTGGTAGAACTTATCTTACATAAAAAATTAAATTCACTGATTTATTCTCTTCACACTTTGAATTACATTCTGCCAATAATGTGAAGTCATATCTCATCCATTTGCATTGATAGCTCTCACAAGCTCTATCATACCTTGTAAGCTAGATTTGATAGCTTTGTGACTGAAAGGTGTCTAACCCTGTGAGAAATTCTGGTTAAATTGTTGGGATCATTTGCAGCAACCATTTTAGGATGGCATGTCATGTATGAACAAAACCATATAGGATCAGTTTTAAATTATTTTCATGATAAACCACTTCAAAACCTTTTTTCCTCTCAGCATTTTAGATAGGGGCAATTTAGTACTTTTTGGCTATGAAGGTTATTTTCCAATTTGCTTTGAGCCACATACTTATACAGTTAAAACATTGATGCTGCAAACATTTAAACATATGTTTATTTTTACTTAGTGACAAAATACCTTATATACTGACTAAAAGCGTAAAAGCATTTACAAAATTTGGGCCTTATTTGGATTTCTGGAAATCTTTTTACACTCCTCCAAACACTTGGAGCAGCCTTTTTATTGAGTAAACTACGCCTGCAAGGCTGCAAAAGAAACTCAAAGTAAAAACAGAGATATCTGCGCATTTCTCTAAGAAGGATAGTTTTTTCCATTTAAGTTTTAAATGAAAGAGGGAAGGAAGAAGAAAAGTCATAGCAGCACCTGTTACACTGCCTGTTAAACCCATCAACACAGCAAAATGTGGCATGAACATGGCCATCAGCAGAGTTAACAGGAGAAATGAGCCTCTTACACCCAGAAAAAACAGTGGAGACCTGTATTTGGAATGTTTTTCTCTAAAAATACAAGCATACACAATTTCTGTAGCTGTAAAAAAGGGTAAAGGGTAAGAAAGTAGAGCCTTGGCTAAGAGACACAAATTCACCAGGGTTTCAAGAAATGATGGCAGGTTGTTAGTAATAATTTCCTTTGTCTCTTCACCCCAGGTCAAGAATGCTGTCAGTGCAAAGGTTGTTTTCAAGACACAAGCAAAAAAGTGAGTCCAATTCAGCATGCGACTAAATTCCCCTGGGTTTTTCATGTTGCCTTCAAGTGTGGGAAGAAATATTTGGGAAGTGTAACTGAAAATGATCACCCCTGAAGAGACCAGGAAGTCTTCAAACTCAATGGAGAGTCTGAATTTTGTCCAGGACCACTGATGTATTTGTGTGAGACAGTAAGTCATTGCTACTAGTATTATAATGAAATGGACCAGGGAGCAAAGCTGGCTGAGTTTGGAAACGATTTTGAGAGTTTTGATAAATACACAAGGCAACAGTGTAACAAATGCAATTACAGACCAAGTTTTCTCAGTCACTGGTACATGTGGGAAACTACACGACAGCAAGTTCCCACTAACAACCAGATACAAGATACATGTCATGATCAGTTCCATCACCTGGGTCACATTGACAACTATACCACCTAGTCTGGGAGGTAGCCTTTCGCAGCAGGCATTTGCGATATCTTCATATGTGTCCCTCACTCTTATGAGTTGCCCATCTTCATTTTCTTCATACAGGCAAGCGATTAGAATCTTGCCTGTGTAACAGCATAATACTGCAGCCAAGATAATAAGAAACAGGCCAATGTATCCACTGTGGAGAAGAGCATATGGCAATCCTAGGACAAATATTCCCTGAAGAAGAAAAAGAAAAGATAGCACAAAATCTCTGAAGCAGAATGTTTACTAGAAGGTACACTCCCAAACCTGCCCTCCATTGAACATTGCTTTTACCTAACAGCATGGTGGAAGTACTGCTACATTCAGCTAAGTAAGTAACAATCACAAGAAATGTGTTTATTTATGATAAATGAAATTATCAGGAAAAAGGACTGTTCCTATAAACACACATATAATGATAAGCTAGGAAAAAGAGAATGTGACTGAATGATATAGTTAGGCTCCTGTTAATATTTAACACTGATGTGATTAGAAGCACAATTTAGAAGGTTCATAGGCAGTTATTCAGTAACATGCATATTAATGAAACAGGTTCAGTATCCATAAAATTAAGCAACTGTAGCAGCATCTGTACAAGTTTCATTCAACTAAAAAATAGTACTTGTCCTGGTTTCAGCAGAGATAGAGATAGTTTTCTTCCTAGTAGCTGGTGCAGAGCTGTGTTTTGGCTTTAGTCTGAGAACAATGCTGATAACACTGATGTTTTAGCTGTTGCTAAGTGGCGCTTTGAGCAAGGATTTTTCAGTCTCTGCCAGTGAGGAGGGGCAAGGGAAGCTGGGAGGAAGCAGAGACAGGACACCTGACCCAAACCAGCCACAGGGATATTCCATACCACAGCACATGATGCACAGTATATAAACTGGGGGCAGTTGGCCAGAAGCCTCCAATTGCTGCTTGGGAATAGGATGGGTATCGGTCAGCAGGTGGTAAGCAAGTGTATAATGCATCACTTGTGCTCCTTGAATTTTGTTCCTCATTCTCTCTTTTTCCTATATTATTGTTGTTATTGTCATTGCTATTATTATTATGATTAAACTGTTCTTATTCTGATCAGTGGGTTTTATCTTTTTCCGGTTCTCCTCCCCATCCCACTGAGGGGGGAGGAGTAAGCAGCTGCATAGTACTTAGCTGCTGGCTGGAGTTAAACTACAACAGCACTGTTGATAAATCCAGTAATGACAGTTGTTTTCTGTCAAAAAATTTTTAACAGACGTCTGGCAAAAAATTGGCATTAGAATGACATCACAGTTCGCTTGTGTTTCCTCTGCAGCTTTTGTATGCGACATGCAACCTTTGCTCTTGTTAAGTATATTACTAAGGTGATTCTTCTCACAGCTGAGATTCTGGACTGTGAAAACTTAATTAAGTGTTTAAAAATACATATAAAACATAAAGACATCATTTTCACTAAGCAGATTCTGAAAGAAACTGGATTATACTTGTTTTATCCAGTAAAAAAAAACAGTGGCATTTTAGTTTCACAGTACACTGTGTATTTCTTTGGGTTTTTTTCCCTGCTTTCTTGTCTATATTTAAGTACAAATGACACTTTTATGTGGTTTAATTTCCATCAGCACAAGACCAACAAAACTCTTGAACAATAGCTATTAATTAAAAGATCTAATGTAAGAAAGATGCTTCTGTGACATTTTTCTCTTTGTGTTACAGAACTGATATTAAGCAATACACATTAATCAGACTGGTCAGGTTATGTTTTGTTCTTGGTGACTGAAGAAAGATAGGGTGGAAACAAAATACAGTTAACCAGTTCTACATAAATTTTAACCTCAAAATTTCTGACAGCACCAATGACATGATGAAATATGAGCATTTGTGCTCACGTTTGCTATTCCAGCCTGACAGAGGACTTGATTTGGATCAAATCCATCCAAATGCTATCCAAACCTGAGGAACGCTAGACCAAACCTGAGGAACCCCATCTCCTCTGCAAAACCCAAGAACATGCCCCCTCACAGAAGGGCAACGTACTCTTGTCCAACTTCCTGAGTGGGTTGTGCCACTGACTGCTTTCAGGAGTCCAGGCAGAAGAGGTGAGCTTAATAGTCTAAATCTTCATTGCAGAATTTTTCATCCACAATCATGGACATGAGACCATGCTGCTAACAAGTGTTTCAGGCATGCTTCTGTCTTTGGTGTTTTCTATCAACTCCCCCAGGTTTTGTATCCAGCAGACAGTTTCTGTGAGGCAATCTAGGAGCAAAGCTCTGCTGGAGCTCATAAAGAAGGAAGGTGTTTGTCTTAGCTTTGTAGGGTTTATAGCTAGCACCCCACTTCTATGTGATACAAGGAATCCCATGCCTGACCCATAAAGAAGGCTCTGAAAAGAAGCAATTTTTCAAACACTAGATAATCACTGATGCGTACAAAGTATGATCCTATTCTTCCAGACACAGAATAGCAGTGCTTTTCGGGCAGATTGTGGGATGAGCATCAATCAGAAAAGAAAGAACAGAAGTCCTTTAATTAAAACAGTATTTTTTTCTTGAAGTCAGTGAGAAAAATGGAGTGCCCATCATATGAATGTGCAGTATTGCCTGTTTCATCCAAGCTCCATTCTAGACACAGATATCTTCAGCTTTCAGCTGAATTAGAGCTGGAAGAATCTGTTATGACACATGCCCTAGTATATTTTGATCAGAAAGTCTACATCTTTATGTACTGAAACAAAGTACCTCAGTTATTATTACTGATATAATAATGAAGGTACTGATTAGATATCCTTTTTGGCTGTTTTCAAGGACTTCATTTACAGAAATGCTTTTCTAGCAGGTCACAGTCACAGGTGCCACTTTATTTAGGAGCTGAGATGTTCACCTACAGAGCTTGAATCACCCAAGTCTCCCCACTCCAGCCCCTTAGGTCCACTCCAGTGCAGGTCTCATGTCCCAACTAGCTTGCAGTGTAATTAGCATTTCTTTTAACATGATCTTCACAGAAGTGTTCAACATTCAACCAATACGCTTTGTTAAAAAGACAAGATATCTGGCTGTATCTAGACTGCAGATAGCATACATGTGGCAGTAGCTTTTGATATCATGCCATTTTTAATCATGACTTTCACTGACTGGCCTAAAGAACAGAACATGATTTGTTTCCTATGAAAACAATCTTTGGAAAATATTTTCATAACAGTCTATGTTTAAAAGCATCACAAATAAAACAAGTCTATGAAAGAATCAGGAAGATAAAAGCCACAGAGTAATCCTCCATATTAACATAAGAACAGTGATATTTTCTCAGTTTCTTGCAGGTTGTAGCAAGCTTATGTTATTTGTTCTGTACTCATAGCACTATTATTTTTCCCCCTAACCTGCATTTGGGAGTTCAGACGGTATCTCTTGGCCCAAAGGGCCACTGTGTAATCAAACTGCATCTAAGTGTCAGCATAGGCCTTACCCGTACAGTGGCTTACTCCTCTGCTGAATTTAGTCTATTAATGTTTATAAGACTATCCTCAACCTAAACCAAAGCATAAGTCTTCTAAAGACAATATCACAGACAGCCATTTACAGTCCTCCCCACAGGTGTCTGCTTTTTCAAGTTCAATTTTTAGTTCAATCAGGGCATAACATAATTCTAGCCTCTAACATTTCCTTACTGTTTTTTATATCATATAATTTTATTTGGTATCTAACACAGACTACAGGATGATAGAGGTGGGGTTTTTGGGGATGGTTTGAGGGTTTTTTTTTCCCTGTCTCCTGAATTCAGACCTTATTAAACAAACCCATTTTTGCACTGTATATTTTCTTTCTTAAAATAATGGATCAGCAATTACCAATTTCAAAGTTTATTTTAGAATTTCTAAATTGAACCATTCTGCAAAAATTGTAAGGTTTCTTTTCAGCTAATGTATTTGACATAATTTTCCCAGAGTTTGTAAACTTCAGCTTTCAGTTAAAAATAGAAAGCAAACACTGTGGACATAACTGGTTTTGCAGGTTTTGGATACAGGGCATGGTTAGTAGAAAGAAATGGTAGAGCTCTGAACACGCCATGTAGTGACAAAATGACAGTACTTTTCCTGCCTTGCCAGAAATGGTTTTTCCATACTAAAAAAAAAAAAAAAAAGTAAAAAAAAGAAAAAAAGAGGTTTCATGTATTGGCATGTTATCAGATTTCTACAGAATAGCCAAAAGTTAGAGACGGCCATCAGAATTCAAAGTATAAAAGACCCTTTGTCAGATTTCAAAACACATTTGGGATTTGATCTTTTCTTACATTTCCCAAAGCAATACTTTCTGTTAGGACCATTTCCTGAACATCACCAAATTCAAGTAGTTTAGTTTCAAAGAAAAAATTATCTTTAATAAGCACTTATTTTGCTGTTAATATGACATAATGCAGGCATCAAGCTGTGTTCTATGGTTTAAAGCTGCTCACCAACCTTAGAGCGTTGCTTAAATTGATTTATCTGTGGAATATTTGCCCTCCATAAAGAAAACCTTTCATGGATGTTGCTGAAGGTAGCTTTCATGCCCCCCTCTTGAGGAGCAACTGTATAGAGAACGTAGACAGAGCATGTAAAAATTTCACCAATTCTTTCCTAGTGGAAGAGCGACACCAGTAATTCCTCCCTCATTTGTGAATGCACATTTGGTCCAGCCTGTCTGCAAGCACTTGCTCCTATTGAGTCTTCTGATCATGTATTCCCATGTCCAAATTGTGGCACAGACAGCCCTAGCTGTGAGGCATCAATTAAAAAGGAGCAGCAAAAGGAACTGTTTCTTAAATTGTCTCACAGCTCTTAGTGTTCTGTATGGGAACTGCTCCTGTCTGAGTGGTTTTCTTTCTAACCATTCTAGGGCAAAGTCAAATATGTCAGCTCTAAATACACTGTTTACAGATGATCTGTTGTCCTGGGTTCAGCAGGAACAGTCATTTCTCTCCTCCTTAGCAGCTGGTGCAGTGCTGTGGTTTTGACTTTCAGCCTGGAACAATCCTGATAACACAAATGTTTTTAGTTGTTGCTAAGTAATGTTTAATCTGAACAGTGACTTTCTGAGTCTCACGCTTTGCCGAGGATGAGGGGAAGCTGTGAGGAAGCAGACAGGATACCTGACCCAAACTAACCAAAGGGGAATTCACACTGCAGCACATTATGCCCAGTATACAAACTGGGGCAGTTACCCAGAAGGGCTAGATCACTGCTTGGGTCAGTCAGGCTGGGTATTGGTCTGTGGGTGGTGAGTGGTCGTATTCTTTTCCCTTGTTATTTCCCTTATCATTATCATATTGGTGGTAGCAGCAGTGGTTTGTGTTTTACCTTAGTTACTGGACTGTTCTTACCTCAACCCATGGGAGCTACATTATTTTGATTCTTCTCCCGGTCCCTTTGGGAGCAGTGGAAGGAGTAGGTGGGGAGTGAGTGAGAGGCTGCATGGTTCTGGGTTGCAGGCTAGGCTTAAACCATGGCATCTGTTTAAAAAAAGACCAGCATGGGAAAACAGCAGCCACACAGTTGGCTACAGAGGATTTTTTTAAACAGTCCTTTATCACAGCTGAGCTTGAGAAGTGCGTTATTTGCCATCACTCCATCCATGTATAAAGAGGGACCCCCAAGCCTGCCCAGCAGGCTTCATCTCCCCTTGTCTTCCAAGACGTTTGCAAGACATGGGTATTTTACCTCTAGACTAAGGATGGAAGTAGATTGTTTTTTGTCATTGAGTGAACATATGTGCCTGTCAAACATCCAGATTAGTCTTCACCATAGGCAGCTGGGCCTAGAAAGAAGAAAGGGCTGAGGGCTAAAGTGGTGACCAGCCTTTGCCCTCAAGGACAACAGCAGAAAGGGCATGTGAGGAAACAGCAGTCTCAGCTAGAAGCTATTTATTACCCTTGTCAAAAAATCCCCAAGCAGAAACCACCAGGTACAGCAGCTACCACCAGAAATTACCAATCCACCTATAATACAAAGCAAGCAGATCAGGATTTCAAAATTACATCTGCACGTTAAACCATTTTGGTATTTGTTAATGGTTTGACTGTAATATTTGAACTACATGTCAGTGTTTCCCACATTAGCAGGGCTGGCTGCTTGTTTGGAAACATTAGATATCTGAATTAGTGTAGAATGCAAAAAGTGGGCCTTCTGCCATAATATCTGTCTTTGACACTACTTTACCTCAGGGCAAGCACCTCCCCAGGGAATAAAACGTGTTTAGGAAAATGCATAAATTAGCACTGCCAAACATTCTGAGATGATATAAAAATTCCATAATGTTCAGTTTTAAGACTTCTTAGTACCAGGTAAAAAGCTTCATTTATAGGCCGTTTTAACCTGTAATATGAGACTTTGGAAAACAAAGCAGATTGAAAGGTAATTAAAAAAAAAAAGATCAAATCATAGTCAGAGTTGAGACATTCCAAAAGACAATGAAATAAAATTAAGTAAAAAGCAATACTAAAAAAAAAAGAAAAACATTTTACCTAAAGACTTGCTTAGATGGGAAAATAAGAAATTAAGAATTTAACTGAAAATTATTCAGTTAGTATATCTCTCCTATATGCAGAACACATGCTAATATGCCAGACTGCTGAATTAGCTCTGATTGCTTTTCTCACCATCTGTAGTTACTCTACTGGGACAGTTCATTTAAGCCTGTTTTCCCAAATCTGTATTGGATTCCCTGCATGAATGTGAGTTAACCATATAAACTATACTAGAAATCCTCCTTCATGGATCTTCTTGGAAGTGTAGGGAGATAAATTCAAGAACCCTGCTTTTCAGTACACCTCCACAAAACAATTTTGTTGTTTAGCATTTCTTACAGTTTAAAATAAATAATTTTCCTGAACTGATGTAGGTCTGTGTTTTGTGTAGTATTTATGTGAAGATACAACTTTATCATCACTAAATTGAAAATACAGCAGAACCCTTAATCTTATGTCACGATAATGTAACTGCTTGCTTATTGTCCTCCATGGTGTTTTCCCCTTCTCAGACATCCCAGTGATCGATGCTGATTTTGTATCTATCTATTTTCTTCCAGATGACTACATTGACTAACACTGGACCAGATGCCAATTATACTACTAGATAACCTGCTAACCCTAGTAGAAACTAATTCCTTTGACAATAGATACACGTTGACAGTTACTTTTCGGTGATCTGTAACTTAGGCAGTTGATAATCTGTTTAAGACGTGTTCTATTGTTACACTATTTTTAAATCAGAATGTTGTGTATTAATGTGTCAACATTCCTTTAAAAAGCTTATATATATTATTTATCTTTCACTGTCTATATTACAATCTCATCAAAGAATTATGTCAAGTGTGTTTACTAAGGATTATAAGGACTCTTTCTCCAAACCCATAATGATTTGCATTAATTATAGTCCTAACTTTTTATTCTGTATCAATCAAAGTCTGTATTAATAATTGCATTCTTTTTCTGAGGATTGTTGCCAGGTTTCATTAGTTAGGATTTAACTGGCTTTTGAAATATTGGAATGATATCCACAATCTTCTGAATACTTCAGATGTAATAATGATTGAATAAGAGTATTGTCAGGTCAGATGTATCTTTTGTTACACTTCCCAAGTGCAAACTTTCTGGACATTCTGCTCACAAAATATTAATGAGATAAATTTTAACATCCATTTTAAATAGTAACTGTAGTTATCCAGTAGTTAATTCTCCAAGTCCAAGCTGGAAAAAATAGGCACCTCAATTTACATCTTACACCTATGTTAAGATAGGTTGTTAGCACAGCTGAGACAAATTTCCTGTCAGATATGCCTGTCTCTTTTTCTGGGCAAGAGAATATGTACACAATGGACTGTAGTTAACTTTTAAATGTCTTCTGCAGAATAGCATGATTCTCATCCTGAAAAATTAAAAAATGACCTATTGTTCTCTTGTACTAAAAGCACATCCTTCCGATTTTCTACAGAGACTACTTAATGAAGTTGCACCTTTTTTTCAGAACTAAGAACAATTTTAAATCCTTCTACTGATAATGTAGGAAATAAGTGTAGCAAAATTCAGTGAGAGATCTTAGAGGAGTGGAAGGTGATCTTACATTAGAAAATCTGATTTTTCCCACTCTCACATCCACATACTCAACAGCACAGTGGTGTGTGTCCTAGTGGCTTGGTGAGAATCACTTATATGCACCAAGGAGGACAAGGCATGTTGGCAGTCAAGGGCTCACCATGTCTGTGTTGTTCATCTTGACTAGTGATGATCAGTGGATTTTGGATTCGCCTTCTATAGTCTTCTAGAATGGATTCAGGTTTGGATCTTTTTTCTCTGATCTTTTCCCATCCTTCATAAATATTAGGCAAAATTCCTGAGTTTCACAACACTGTTGCTTTCCTTATCAGCATGTATTACAGATACTGTCCTCTACTTCATTTCCATAACACTTATCTATAAGTCAGTTTTTCTACCTTTCCATTTGAATGAAATCACATACATGGTGCTCTGTAGCAGGGAATGCATACTTTCCCTTTTAACTTTATTCTGCTCTTTCTCCTAGTGCTTTAAGACAATATAGAGAGTCACATATAAAGGCACACTCTTCCATTCATATTGAATTTATACAATTTTTTTTTTTCCTAATGTCTAAAAATTGTTGTCTTACTGTCTTAGTCCCTGGGAGAGGTGTCTTTTTTTTGTAGTGTCTTTTGGTTCCTATAGGTCTTTGCTATGCTTCATAATTTATAATTTACAATTTTTACTCTCACCCTCTTTTTCTCCCTTTTGCTATTTTTTAAAATTTATTTTAATTGGTATATACACTTCACACCTGAAGTAGGAGGAGGACTTGTAGCGCATAGGCATACTATTTCTTAATTAGGAGAAGTGGCTTCTGGACATCTCATAAATTCTTGTTAAACAACTTTCAATTTGCTTTCACAATTGGCTGTCTGTATTTATTCTTCCTAAACAATTATCTCTCACAATTTTCTCCTGGTTTGTAAGACTCACTCTTTTGAAGTGCAAAGTATATATATTACTGTTCTCTGTTTTCTTATAATGAATGTAATTAGATCCACAGGTCTGTTCATCTTCATTCAATGCAGTGAGGCTCAGAATAGGACTACTTAATGCTAGGTCGAATGCCTTTTGTGTTAGATAATTATCATCTATAATTTTTAGAAACTCTAATGATGTTTTACTACAGACTGCACACAACAGCCCGTATAGGTCTTTAAAACTGAAGAAAACAAGAAAAATACATTTTTTTCTTGTTGACAATAGCTCAAACTCAGATAAATATCTAACATAGAGTGCCACCCTCACTTCTTTTACCTACTCTTTTCCTGTAAACCTGCTTCAACTAATTATTATTAATATCCAGTCGTGTAAATCATCCTACCATGTATCTGCAATATCAGACATATCCTATTTCTTCTGAGCAGTGAGAATTTCTGGTTCCTAGATGGCTACCCAAACTCCTGGCGCTGCTCTACCAGCACCAGGAAAAGAATTCATCTGCTTTCCCACTTGCTTCAAGTTTTTTTTCACAGCTCAGCTGAGTTTGAATTCAAAAGTACTACAAGCTGTTCTGTGGAAAACTTCAAATATTGTCCATGGCCTATGACCTTAGCAGCAGATCAATCTCTTTGAATGTCTCTTTCAATGTCAGTGAAAACTCTTTCTTTAACTTCAGGGATGGTTGGATTAGACCCCAGCAATCTTGGTTTTCGTGATTTTTCTTATTCTTTCTCTCTGCCAATGCCAACCTGGTTTAGCTGCAGGGAGGAAAGTGGCTAAGGAATCTGTTTTGTGATTAATGCCTGCAGTCACTTTATATACCAAAAGAAACTTTTAAAGTTTTAAAGGCCAGTCCCATAAGCATATCATATGGCAGATAGACTGCTCAGGAGATGTTGTGATAAGATAAACAATTAAAGAAGTTGCATGGGCTGCTCTGCAAAATTAATTTGTCCATTTGACTGACAGAAGCCACTTATTTTGTTCTCCTTTTAGTGACCAGATTAGTCTTAAAAATATCCTACAGATCAGGAAAGGGAACAGAGGAAAGAAAATGTCTCAGCGTAAAAGGAATTGCTCTATTGAGTGTGACAGCTGATCCTGTTGGCTTTGCTATTGGTTCAAATATTTGTTCTAAAACCAAAATAATATGCTTGATAATTAATTCTGCATGGCTTGATGGAAAATGTTAGTTTGCATAAATTCAGAGCTGTCTGCAATAATGCACTAAATCACACAAAGTAAATCTCCCAAGCAAATTACCTTCTAAGAAAACATATTTTGCTTCATCCCAGAGGAGAAAGCAGCCTTTGGTGAAAGAATGAGGGCTTTTATTATGTGTTATGCAGCTGCGAAGAAAAATACATAAAAAAAGTAATGCAGTCTAAAGCAAACCAAGCAAACCATATAATGGTAAGCAAC
This sequence comes from Psilopsiagon aymara, assembly GCA_024733675.1. Taxonomy (NCBI): domain Eukaryota; kingdom Metazoa; phylum Chordata; class Aves; order Psittaciformes; family Psittacidae; genus Psilopsiagon; species Psilopsiagon aymara. The sequence goes on along the minus strand of JANRGW010045053.1, from coordinate 18,313 downwards.
ATGGACTCACTGGCTGCTTATCTATTTCTTACATTATAGCTCCTGACACATTCTCAGGTTTTCACCTGAAGGCAGGGAAGTACTCAAAACATCCAGTACAGCCACATGCAAGTGAGTTTCCACAAAAATGTGGTCAAAAGATCTTGAGGGGAGGGGGAAAGGGAACTTTGAGAGACTAGAAGCAAAGCAGTGGGAAGCCAAAGAACTTCATTTGAGTGTGAGCTGACATAAAAAAAAGGAAGAGTTAAAGTGTACAGAAAGTTCAAACTTTCTGGCTGGAAGAAAGCATTTAGCTTGTTAGGAGTTTCTCTTGAATGCTGCCTATATGGGACAAGCCACAGGTCTTGTTTCTTTTAACAAGTAAGGCTGAAGAGGAAATGGATAAAACCCTCAAACCCATATCACAAAGAACCTTGCCCTGGAACAAACCTTATGCACCTCTGAGAGGTAAAAAGGAAGACAGGTTACATCTTCTGGAAGCTGTGTTGTGTTTTCTGAAAACTGGCACAAGATTTGTCATGACTACATGCTGAATAAAAGGTGACTGAATCCTCCCCTGGCTAATACTATCCTGTTCTTTCCTCAGGACAGACCCAGACACTGATTTTAGGTGGACTTTTCCTCAAGCAATAATGGCTCCCAGAGCACATCGTATAACAGGGAAATTTGTCTTAGAGCACTGCCTGGAGAGAATACAGTTAATAGCTTGGACGAAAGACATAAAAAGTGGTATACTATTTTTCTTTTTTGGTCTCTAAGAATCAGTAAACTGATACTGAGTATCACAGTATATTCTTTGAAATGCGTGAGAAAAGATGCTGTCTTACAATTAGGCTGGGTATAGGCAGCAAATCTCTACTTTCTTTCCCCTCTTAACCTGAGTTAAACTTCAGTGGCACCCCTGGAGGCTTCTGCCCTTAGGATAAAAGATGCAGCAACTGATTTTTATGGCTGATAGTTCAACATGCACAGAGAAAGATTAAGTACAAGTAGCAAATGAATTCCCATAATGGAGATGTCTTCTATAATGACATTAAAGATCACATCATTCTTAAAATTCAACAAAGTAGAATAATTTCCATAATTTCAAGTAGATTAGACAAACTTTCCCAAGTATGTATAATAAAGAGAAAAGCTGAAGATCAGAAAATAAATGTGACTTGAGTTTTCTGACATTCCCTGAATACTCAGCATAAAAGGAAAATTATTTAAGCTCTCCTTTAACAAAAAATAATTTGTGAATGTAGTATTTAGTTTTGCATTGTGAAAACAGGCATATGGCATATAAAATGCATGCCGAAGGTGCCTTTTGACGGTCTCTAGATGTAAAATACTTGAAGTATTATTACCTGAGCAGGTATTTCTCATTCTGTTTGTACAGACTGTGACACAGAGATTCCTGACCTCTACTGGCCCATGAACAGAGTCCTGGAGTTACGAAGTAAGTCACATTCCTTTTCTGTGGGTTTTGGTTTGGTGTTTTGTTAGTGGAGGGTTTTTTTTTTTTTCTTTTTTTTTTTAAATTTTCTTTTTCTTTTCCTCCTTTTTAAAATGTGTGTTCCTGGTCTGTAGCCACACTGGAAAGAATGTGAGACAGGAAGCTGTCTGGAAACAACAGCTGAGGACCTCTGGAATAACAAACTGGGGACCTTGATTATTCTTGACTTTGACAAAGACCTCAGGTTTATTCTTAATTTAAAAATACAAAAATCGCTCTTCACGAATAGAGATAAACCCACTTATTTCATTATTAAAACAAAGCCAGTTTAGTGATTGCTGTAAAAGTTTGTGGTTTTTTTAAATAGTTTTTTTTTTTTTTTTCTTAACCTGATCCATTCCAACAGTGCAGGGAAAACTCCTCAGCTCTACTGGATCTCTCCTTTGTTCATACTTCAGTGTTGTGAGCTTTAGTGATTCCATGTTTGAGAAATGTATTTTAAGACTGCATCTATTTTCTGTTCCTTTCTTCTAAATAATTTTCATTTCTCACATTCAGATTTTTAGGCCAAATCCCTATTTATTCATGAGGTGAAATGAATGGATTTTAGGTGAAAACTCAATGACTACTACTGAAGTGACCAAAGTAACTGCTTGTTTTGCTGTCTTGTACCCAAGGAAATGATCACTTCCTAACATCTATGAATTGGATTAATCTCACCCAACTTCTCCTATTTAAACCAAACATTTAATGAATAAGTACACACAGTAACAGAAAAGACATACAAGACCAATCTACCTTACTTTGGTGCATGCTTATTAGGAATGGGATTCCTAACTTCACCTATCTAAATACAGCAAAAAAGTAAAGCTAATCTGCTACATCTGGAAAGGTAGTCACTGGAAAGGATGGGTAGAAAGAGGGATCACTGGAGGGCTATTCACTCCAACAGTATAAGGCATTTATTTTAGGATTTGTGAATCTCCATCAGACATGCCTATCACTCTATGTCATCTGTAGAGTCAGATGAATTCCTTTTGAAGGCTGGGAGACTGTGAGGTGCCCTGGAAAAGCAAAGGAAGAGCAGGAAGCTGGGTAACTTGGTAATGTGACTGTACCAGGAGAGGCAGGAACAGAGGGAAAAGGTATCATCAGGTAAAATGGAGAATATTAGAATATCAGGCTGTGAAACATATGAGGTAGAACTAAGGGGTAGGAGAATATGATGAGCAAGAGGCTTTGAGGAAAAATGACAGGATTTCAGAAATATCTCACCATCGTCACATGTAGAAAGCTAGAGGGAAAGTATGCATTATGCAGCTGATTATCCTTCCTGATTGGAAAAAGAAACTTTCAGGGGTGGAATGGCAGCTCCTCAGAATTTAGGAGACAGTAAAGAGCTTCTCAAATCCCATCCAAGCAGCAGAGGGAAGCCTACAGTTTTCTTCAGGTATTTTATTTTTAACTTGAGATGACAACAAACAAAAGTACAAAAGGGAGAGCTCTGAGAGCAGCTGGCTTCCCAGCAAAAGTGAAAAAAGTCAGCAGGCAAGAAGAAGCAACAAGAACAGGAGTGGAGAATTCATTTTAAACTCCAGATCCCAATTAAATCTTAGAAGAAGATTTTTAAATCCCTTAAGGGAAGGTGGCTGAGGAGATGTCATTTGGAGTTGCAGAAATCATGCAGACAGCAAGACAAAGGAACGGCTTTAAAATGTGGTGAGATAAAATTGACCTCAGTGCCAACTTCTAAGTAAAATACAAACACTAAAATGAGGGAATTAACAGTCATTATATGCAACAAAATAAGATCACTTCTTATAAATATAAAGAAGATAACTTTCTTATAAAAGAAAACTATCTAACATCACATTCTTATGCCCAGATTCACATTTTTCCAAGCCTCAATAGAACTATTAATAGTTTCTGAAATACCCAGAATTAGTTTGAAATAATAAACTACAATGGGTTTTAAAACTTTAAAAAACCCCACAAAACAAAATAACCCCTTGTATATCAGGGAGGAACTAAACTAGCCTGAATCAGACATGTTTCTAGAGGGGAAAACAGCAGTAAAACCCCCTGTACATGGAAATACCCACGTACAGTAAAGGCAAAGGCTGAAGCTACCATTGCTACTGATAACATAAAACAACCAAAACAATGCTTGCTCTAGGGACCTACAAAACATAATCTGCTGGTGCTGTTATTTGTGTCAATTCAAGAAATGGACTGAGAGAAATCAAAATGGATAGTAGCATATGTGTATATGAGCTGAAGTGAATGTTTCCTCTGACTCCTATGTTTACATTTTTAAGAAGTAAATATTAAGTTCGACTTTTTTTATTTTTTGTTAGCTATTTAGTGAACTCAGTCTTGTACATATGGCAAAACCAGTGACACTGGCCAAGATTAGAGAAACATTGCCTTCCAAGAAACATGGTATGTGTGGGAAGAAGAGGGAGAACATATGCAAATAGAAGTCAATATCTTTCATATAGCTTTCGGGCATAATGTTTTATACAGCTTACTGTGTTAAAACTGGGTTATAATATCATCTTCAGTACCATGTGTAATCAGTGTTTAGGGCTTTTCATTTTCTCAAATAGCTCCATTTGCTCATTCAGACAGAGATTGTGCCATTTCAGTGAATCTCCTGCTGTCAGGAATTACACACATTGAAGTAAACTCTAGATTAACTATCTATGAGTTTTATGGGAGAAGTTTTACCATTTGGAAAGTCTGCTACAGAAACATTTCTATTTCTGATTCTATCAGTACATTATAATAATTCAGATGTCCTTACTTTCAGCACTGAATTCTCATATACACCTGCAGATGTTGAACTTTATTTCTGTGATACCTGTCCTTTATTCCTTCATGAAACCTAAGCCTCACTCTTTCTTTTTATATATATAAAAAAGAGCTCCTGTCTGGAAATTTGCTAATGGAAGTGAAGGAAGTTTCTAAAAACCAAGAAAGGAATGCTGACAAAATATTTTACTTTCTGCTGCCTGTCACTATATTCTTGCCGCCTTGGGAGGAATGTTACCTTGGGAGGAATTATATGCCTAAATAGAGTTTATTAAAAGAAATTTACTGAGGTTACACACCTCATAAATTTAAGAATAGGGACATTGTTTTAAAGAACACTTTAAAGAAGAATATTTTCCTCAGTGATAGCTGGGTAATGGTATGTGCTATACTGAGAAACAAGCATACGAATTATCTCAGCCAGAGAAGGGTGATAAATAATTATAATAGGTAATTCAGGCTTCGTTTTGAAAGACAACTGCCAAACATACCAGCACAACAATAAAATAAGCAGATATAACAGATACAGACGTTCATAGTTGACTAATAATAGCGTTTTTAAATCCCATGTGACCTGCCATGAATTAAAAAAGGAGAAATTATACCATCTGTTTTCATTCTGATTGTTAAAGGTGATCTCAGGGATTGATGAGACCAAAAACCATGGTAGATTAATTTATTTTAGTGTAGCAGGAACGTACATTAGCTATTCCATTCACCTGAGGGAGCCAGAGATCCTTGTTCTGCAACAAGTGATATTACATTGGGTTTTCCCATGGAACAAAGTGATCATTGTTTTCAAGAGGCCGGCAGGTACTTGATCCTGTTTGGTAACATTGACTGTTTCAAAGGGTATAATTTTCACAACGCTACTATCCATTTATCTTTGATATCATGGTTATGTCATCCTCTCCCTTGACTATCTGGATTTTTAAGATGGAATGACCATTTTAATGGCTGACTATTCTAGAAGTAGTCTTTTTGCATTTGTCTGCTGATTTGTCTTGTGGTCAGCCCCTACAATGGGTCTCAATAGCAAGGCGAATCTATTCTATACAGAAAAAAAAAATGAAAGGAAATTGAACCGAATGTCAAACCTGTTTATCACAGGCCAACTTTGAACAATTATTTTGTAAAGAGCTTCTGTAAGAGAGCAAACATTTTGAGGCTTACTTTCAATATTGTTTTTATTATCGGAGCTTCTGGAAGTCCTTGATTGGAATCCCATTCTGTAGGGCACTGTGCAAGCAAAGTACAAAAAGATGGTCTCTTCTCAAAAACAATTTAAAATCTACAGTTAAAATAACAGGAAAAAATACAGGCAGACAGCAGAGTTAAGAAAACTTTGAGTCAAGAGAGTAAATGGTAGTTTCAACGTAGCTTTTAACTGTGAAATTTTCAGCAAAATTTCTAAGAGAATGTGAGAAGTGCAAATAAATACCTTCATATACATTCATAGGAATGCTTGTTTAAATATTTAACAAATTGTCAATGGTAATTGTAGCTCGAAGAACAGGGATCAGAGTTGACAGATGCAGGAAACTAAATGGTGGCTTGTTTAATAAAAAGATTAGCAGCTTACATTTGATATGATGGTTGAAGTGCTGCTTGCAAGAGCTGGTGGGCACATGAGCTATGGAACTGCATGTAGGTGTGCATGGGCTGAGCTTGGTAAGGTCAGGGAGGAGCGTGTTATTGAGTCCTAAATGGGAAATTACTAGAGCTCAGATGGGACTTTTAAACTCACGGGTAGGAAAATCAAACTACGTATCAGTGAGGTTTAAAAGTAAAAATAGGCAGAAGTGGGACCTAGTCTGAGTGTGAGACTAAAAAGAATCCTGACTGAAAGACGATGCTAGATGATAGGCCTGCATAGGAGCAATGACAAAAGATATTCACAAGTGGTAAAGAAAGGTTGATATGCACAGACTCTGGGTGGAAGACAAGCTCTGTTTAGCTGCTTCTACTGAACTGTTCTGCAGAACAGAGAGACCAATATTTTATGTGGGCAGCAGGGGGATCCAAATAAGATGTGAACTTGAGTTGGCCCAGGAAAACACACTCTGCTGTCATTACACACTGCTGCAGGCAGTGAATGGTGTGGTATCTATCAATCAGCAGTGTCTGTAGCAGCCCTCAGAGCTTGAATCTGCTGCAAGTGATGACCTTAGGGAGGAGGGCATAAGGCAGAAGTTCAGTTGAGTTCACCAGCATTTGTTCTCTTCCTCGTTACAGACAACAGCATAGAGCACAGGAAGCTGGTCGTGACCTTGTGCATTAATTAATACTTTCCCTTATGAAAATTTCTTGCAATGAAAAATACAAATACAGGGTTGTAGCATGTGTGTGCTTGTAGTTATCTACCTACCAATGCAAAAGCCTTTTTTTAGGCAAAACACCCCCAGGGCAGGCCATCTCCTGGATGGTTTGAAGGTTTCCTAATGATGAGAGAAAAAGAGGTCTGGGAGGCAGATGCACAATATTCAGGTTTCTAAAGTGTTACTCGCATATACCATTCATTTTATGTATGTCATGGAAGAAATGCAAACTGACACACCCTTTTTGCAAATATATGTAAATGTGCCTGTAAATAATACCTCTGTCACTTCGCAGGGTGTCTTTTAAGCTGGTAGTAGCTGACCTTTGAAGAATGGCAGGGTTTAAAGCTCTTGGGTCAAGATGTGCTTTCATTTCATTCATGTAACTGTACTTAAGCTGACTGACATAAAATACTGATGTCCCAACAAAAAAGTGTCTATTGGCAAGCTGAATTTGTCAGCATGCCAAAGCAGCTCGCAAATTCCAATCAATGCAAAGGTTCATGTTGTTACTGGCTAGAAAGCACTGCTGTAAGAAGAGTTGAGCTGCTCTCTCCTAGCTCCTCCACAGAACCCCACACGAGGACCTTGTCATGCGGTCCCTGCTCTGACTAGCTCAGGTCTAGGGGAGATCCCTCTCGCCGTGGGGCAGGAGGAAAACGGCAGCAAGAAGTGAGCAGGAGGATCCCCAGCCTGAGGCCCATGCAGTACGTAGCTCCCAGCTCCTGCCTCTCAAGCAGTCAGCTGGTCTGCTGCTTCCTGCAAACTCGGAGAGCAGTCGCCTGGCCAGCAGGCAGAGAAGAGTCCAAAAGGCTGCTTGGTGCAGAGATGCCCTGATTGTCCATGCACAATGTTCAGGTTTCTGAAGTTTTACTTGCATATACCATTCATTTTATGTATGTCATGGGAGAAATGCAAACTGGCACACCCTTTTTGCAAATATATGTTAATGTGCCCGTAAATAATACCTCAGTCACTTGGCAGGGTGTCTATTAAGCTGATAGTAGTTGACCTTTTTTTAAATTCAAAATATCCGAACAAAAAAAATATTTGATCAAAAACTATTATATGTTCAAAAGCCTATTTTTTATATTCAGAACTGTGATTAAAATATTTCAAGGTCCTCTTGTAACTCTCTTGCAACCCATCTATTAGGAAATTTTGGGCTCAAAGTCTGGGTAAACATAATCTAAGGACTGCTTTAACTTCTAAAGATATTCAGTAAGTCATTTTAACACCTAGAAGCCTGCAAGAATTGCAGTATTTTGATCCATTGTTTGTGTAACCCATGTACCTGTTTCTGCAATGCTTCAGGAGCTAGTATGGTGCTCTCTGAACCAATTGTCCATATACTGGCACTGTCTGTATATCCAGGGAATAATTTCTGAAGTATTTATATTATATCACAGCTCCTACTTTCTGGCAAATCTGACACAGAGGGGCTATGGAAAACTGATTTGCCACTCCTAATATTTCCATAATTGTTATAGTAGAATATGCTGATGTAAATCCATTCAATGCTGCCTCCATCTGTTCATTGCCCAGATGATGTGACAAACAACATAAAATGCAAAACCTACAAAACAGCAACTTAAATCCCATGAAAACAATCCAAGTATCTCTTCCTGGAAAAAGAAACAAATTTTAGATGAGCCACCTCTCTATGTTTAGGAGTTCTGGCTTTATAACATTTTTAGTGTCTGCAGCTGACCAAGGGAAAAGTAGACCAATATAGTGCATTCTCTAATGAGATTTATGGGAATGGTAGTTACTTTTGTAACTCAAAATCAGTCCACTGCACAGTGCTTGTGTGTCAAATAAAGAGATTTCTGTGAAGTAGATATAATTTCGTTGTTGCAGGATAACACATTTTTGATATAAAGCTTCTGTGATAAACAGGAGGGTTGGGTATAGAGAGAATATGTTTCCTGTATACAGCATTTTCTGTGATACATGAATATGTGCACAAAACTAAAGTAATCTGAGCTGAAACAAAAGGTTACATGAAGCAGTGATGTATGTCTGTAATCTTTCTCTTTCCTTCAAGAGAAAATCCAAAGAGAAAATCAAGCCACACACATTAGCAACAGAGTTTTCTTCCCTAAAATACATCTTTTGTCAACTGGATCTCATAATGGCGACATTCTGTCATAGGAAAACAGATCTGAGTTTAGATGACTCTCACCAGGCTCTAGACTTCTTTGGGTCTCCAGTTGTGACTATGTGGGTTTGTGGTTGTAAACCTATGAAAAATAAATTTGGCCAGTACTGCAGGTGCATTTCAACTACAATCATATTAATCGGCACTTTTATGTGCACCACAGTAGTCCTACAGTCTTGGAATTTTACTTGTGCTGTCATTATTTGGACTAGCTCAATTTGGAAACTTGAATTACTGGTCTTAGGTTAGACATTAGCGAGAGTCATCTCCCTTTAATTCTCAATACCACCTCTTGATATGAAATGCAGAAGTTCATTTCGCTCAGATATTTCAGTCTCTACATTTTAGTTCAGTTTATGACTTTAGATTCAATGTATAATTTAAGGAACTTATTGCTCTGGGCACCAGAAGTGATTGACCTTTGTTCTCAAGTCTGGAAAATAAATACTTAAGATCAAGTACTGCAGTCAAGATCTAAGTGTCTGTTTAGTTAAATGTGACTAAATTATTTAAGGCTGAGGATGAGAAGATTTGTATTGCTGTACATCTAATGACCTGATGGAGAAAATATTTCACTTTCTAAGCACACAAGCGTGTATATATTTATATTTAGGAAATGCTTAAATACCTTGTCAGTAAAGCTTAATGGGAGGGGTGTTTAGCCACCTTAAAAATATGTTTGCCTTTACATCTTCAGGGGCATATCTGCTAATTCTGTTTCTTAACATGACTGTGTTTTCCACTTAAATCTTTGGGAACTGCAGATACTCAGAACTCTAAAGATTCAATCTATATTAGAGATTTGAAGACAGCTCACTCAGGAAACATTATAGAAAAATAAATATTAAGTATTGAGATATTCTCAAGTGAATCTTTTAGAGTTACATAAATATAAATGAGCCAAATTGGAACCTGGTGTGGAAATGTATCCAGCACACTGTGAAGTATATACAGATACTTTTGTTTTTAAAAATGGTGATTACTGAAGTGTTGTGTCTTTCCTAAACTGATGTACAGTATACAGAAAATAAATATAATGAGCATACTTATAATCACTGCTGTAAGAATTAATAATTTATTATTGATACAATTTAAAATAATTATTAGTAAAAGTAATTGCATTATTATTATTCCTAGAAGCATTCACAACAGACAAGCACCCTATTGTGTAATTCTGATCATGGAACAATAAAATTGCCTCTGCCATAGGTATTTCTAATTTTGTACAACCTAATCTCTGTAAAAGACGGGAGACAAAATGTGACTACACTGGGTATCAGATGCACATTCCGTATGCTTTGATATGTCGTGCTCTACCAAGCATCCAGGGAAGAATTGTATGCTTGTATTACACTGTACTTTAAAGATTGTATATGCATCATAATACCAAAAGCACTTTGGAACAGACTGATAAAGTGGCTGATGTTTTTGCACTTTCAAACTTGTTTGTGCTCCTGAGACCTATGTGGAGATAGACTCACAATGGCGCAAATTACAGCTATGCTGAGTTGAAGAATATTTCACTTATTGCCATTATTTCACTTCTTCCCTTTGTCTCTCTTGTTTTTTCTCCATTCTTTGTTGTCATCTACCCCTTCTTGATACTGTAGACTGAATGCCTTTTTCTTTTACTTTTGCTTTCTTTTTCTTGCATAAACATTCTCCATTCCGTTTGCAACAATCCTCCTACATGTAGCTGGCAAATAAATAGACTTTATTGTCCTTTGGTTCTGCTGTGAAATGCTGTGCCATTAGAATTTAACTCTCTATCTTCTTCTGTGACTGTTGTTTTGCTCATCTATCCAGCACTACTTCACAAGTTAGCATGATTTTTGTTTTGCCTTTTACTGCTACATACAAACAAATAAAACTTGCATCACTCTGCCAGATGATGCCATTCATGTTCCCTTTTGAATAAACTCAGCTTTATGGTCTCTGTCCTTATCTAGATTAACTGGATACAGGTTTTCATTTGCCTGTACAATGCTGGAATATGAAGCATGCTTCCGTGGAAACTTTAAATGTCTGAAGCAATCATTTAAACATACATTGTCATCAGAAGGGCATATATTTTCAGTTGAAGTTAGAACCAAAATAAAAATATCTACCTGTTTGTTTTCAAAATATTTGCAGTTAAAACACTCTAAGAAAACCCTTGTATTTTATTTCAGAGACCAAAAAATAATTTTTTCCTGTAAGAAATCTGGACTGCGATATAATCTCACTTTTAGACTAATTGTATTCACCAGAATAACAATTCAGAACACTTCAGAATTCTGCTGAAATGTTTCACTCTAATTGCCATGCGAAACACTTCTGCCATTTCTGCTGGGTAGGGCAAAAACAACTGCCATTTTAGCATAGATTCTCTTCACCAGTCAAGAACGTTTGGATCATTTATTCATTCTGTTTACAACTCAGACTTTCTCCTCAAAGCTATTCATAGAAATTTCTTCAAACTTATTTTTTCCTGACAGATGCCCATTCAATATTCTCTCCTCTCTCCTTTTCTCCCCCCTTTCCTCTTCCCTTTCTCTGCTCTCTAGCCTTGTTCCTAAGCCAAACGCCAAGGTATTTAGAAATAGGAAAAATATGTACATGTGTACATATGTGTACATATTCACATACTTGCTTACTCACATATGTGCCTGGTTTCACAAAGTGTTGTTGGGACACTTCAGTTGTACTGTTAATGTAACTGCAGCTCCTGTCCTCAGCCTGCCTTAGGAGAAAAGCTCCTAAGCTGTAGCCAACTGCTTTTTTTAATGCTGATTTCTAAAATATCGCACCAGATGAAATCCAATAGCAGTCTGCAACACTCATCATGGTGACAATTTTTATTAAGACTGTAGTTACTGATCTGTTTGGATAATTTAGCTTAAATTTGTCCTGGTTTTAAAAAGTGAAATGTATGTTTGATTATGTTTTTACTGTCTACTTTTAACTGGAAGCTACAATATTCATAATTAATAGGAATTGTGTACATAATGACATTCAGGAATTTTTAGGCACTTTGATGTTTTTACAGAGGCATTATTACTTTTGTTTTTCAGAAAGGAAAACAATAGGTGAGCGAGAACGTGACTTGCCAAAAGGTCATACAGCAAATATTGACAAAATTGACTTCTAGAATAAAATCTTGGCTTCGGTGAAATAAAAGGCAAAGCACATAGAGACAACAGTGGGCTCTCATCCCAGACTCCTGTCCTAACTAGATGCTGCTGAGAAAGACTGAAGATAAAATGTGTTACTAGAATGTAGTTGGGGTATTTTAGGACTTCACGCTTTTATTCACAGCTGAACACTTTCTGAGTATGATATATTACTGTGCCCTGTTATTGCACTGGCTCTCATGTGGTGGAGCTCATGTTTGAAAATACAGCTGGGTTAGAAATATGTCCTTTTTCTCCTCTTTTGCAGAGCTGAGGGATGAACTGGATATGTAAACAAATATTCATCGACATAATCACAGACTTATGTGACACTGGAAAAGTTATTTTTCTGTAATTAAAGTGGGATAAAAAGTTGTAGTGGTTTAAGCCCAGCTGGTAACTCAGCACCACGCAGCCACTCACTCACACTCCCCTCCAGGCAGGATAGAAAGGAGAATCAAAAGAATATAAACCCCACAGATTGAGGTAAGAACAGTTTAATTACTAAACTACAATATAGTACTACTACTAATAATACTAACAATAAGGGAAATAACAAGGGAAGAGAATATAAAACTATAAGGGAAAAAAAACCAAACCAATAAACCCAAGTAACACACAACACAATTGCTCACGACCCACTGACCTACATCCAGCCCTACCTGAGCAGTGACAGGCCCCTTTTGGGTGCCTCCCCCAGTTTATATACTCGGCATGACATGATGTGGTATGGAATAGCCCTTTGGCTAGTTTGGGTCAGCTGTCCTGTCTCTGCTCTCTCCTGGCTTCTTGCGCCCCTCCTCACTGGCAGAGCATAACAGACTGAAAAGTCCTTGATCAGGGTAAGCATTACTTAGCAACAACTAAAACACTGGTGTGTTATCAGCATTGTTCTCAGACTTAAGCTAAAATAAAGCACTGCACCAGCTACTGGGAAGGAGAAAAACAACTGCTATAGCTGAAACCAGGACGAAAGTGTTTAAGTAACAGTTACTGGGACCAGACGTGTCTGTGGATACTGCTTTTTTCTACCATGTCAGACAGAAAGCTAGTGGTAATCATAGAATTATTTAAGGAAATGAATCATGAGAAGTGTGAAAAAGAATCTGAAATGTTTAATTCTAAATTTAAGGATACAGAAAGATACTAAAACTCCACATAGAATGGTGGGACCAAATGCTTTCAGTCTTTCAACCTGTTTAACACTGACAAGTATTATTACACTTGTCATGCTTCATGCTCCAATTTAAATCTAGCCTAACTTACATGTCAGTAAATATATGTTTGACGTCAGTCTGGATCTTAGTATCCTGTTTTTATTAGATATTTACCTCACATTTCTATCAAACATCTCTATCACTGCATTCAAATATACTTACTAAAGATAACATCTGCACTTCCAAAACAGATGCCATCATCACCATTTCATTTGCACTTGGTTTAAATATTTTTTAAACTTTAGCTAACATATCTTTCTCCCTTTGAAAGTTTTCCCTTTGAAACTTTGATTTTTTTTCTTTTTCAGAGTGCTAATCTTTCTTCACAAGATTCTGCCTAGCAGAATCTTTCTGCACAAGATTAACAGAATCTTGAGCAGAAAGGTTGAAATATGTTAGTGATAAATTTATAGAAACCTTTTAGAATACTGGAAAATGATGGTACAGTTAAAAAAAATAAAGCAGGCTAAATGATGACCAGGTTTTTCAAATGTGGGTGTAATGAGTGGAGAAATAAAAGGTTACCTGAAGGGCATTTGTTACATTCCATCCTGCTTCCCAGCTGGTGATCAGTTTGACCTGAGCATGTGGCAGGGGAACTGGGGACTTGTATTCTGGATCCTGGTGGCAAACATCAAGCTCAAAGTTCACAGGTCCATCTGGTTCTTCTCTCTCCTTGCTGTGAGCTCTGTTCAGTTCATCTCTTCTAGCAAAATTTACATGCTCTTCGTCGGTGTCTAGACAGCTGTCCCATCTCGCCATTCTAAAGAAGAGAGATGGTGTTTCCCTAAAGCAGTTGAAAAGAGATGAAAAAGTCTGCTTCAGGTGAGCCATCCTGAATATTAAAGTAAAACCTTTCCTTACATGTTTTTATTGTTTTCAGCAGTTGTATATTGTTAATCCTTTTGTTAGATGAGCCCTGATATTGTAGTTTGCTGTCTTTTGTTAATTTATTTGTACTGGTTTCAAATGGCAGGCAGCTAAGGAAGTATCTCCAGGGTCTTTGACATAATGTCCAGAGTACCCTGCAGTGAGGTTTTGGAATCTGCAAGCTTCAATTTACAATTCAAATCCTTTTCCCTTTTACCTATGATATCCATGCAGATCAGTCATTCATGAAGCATCTACAGGAAAATACAAGAATCTATTCCTGGAAATTATGCATGTTTCTAATACAAATAAATAGTTCTGCCAAAAGGAAAAAATGCTTAATTAAAAAATGGAGTTGACGGACTGAGTGCTAAATAAATGCATGTAAACAAGTTCACTTTTCCAGATGTGAGAATGTTTTGCTGTGTTTTAGTGTCTACAGAGGTCAGTAGAACTTTAAAAATGTTCTTTAAAAAGCTCAAAGTTGCAAGAAGAAAAAAGTAGCTTGTTCATAACTATATCTGATTCACAGCTGCTGGTGACAGCCAGAGGTATGACATAGAGCTGTGATTCTGTGTTTACTGTATGGATGTAAATTGTGATACATTATGGTTAATCATACTGCAAGTCCTGAAAATAAAATTTGCAAAAGTATCCTTTCCTTGCATGGGCCATGGACTTTGTGAAAGAAAGGTAGAGAGTTTGGTTGCACTGTTGTAGAATTATTTATGCCCATTTTCTACTGATGTTTTCCGTGCCTGCCCTGCATTCCTGTTCTGTTTCTTTGATAAGAGTACTGGGTTTTAACAGCTAAATTTCTACTTTAACAACTGAATAAGTGATACAATGTTGCTTATCATGCTGACAAAGTATTTGCTTATAAAGGTTCTGAATAAGACTATGTGAGTTCAATTACAGTCCTTGCTTGCACTATCATGTCCTTTCTGCTAGCTGAAATTTCAGGAATTCTCAAATTCGTAAGTAAGTTTGTATTTTTGAACTAGAGTTCTGAACTCGTGACTCTTCTGCCAGATATATATATGAACTGCAGTCTCACTAGTAACTTCCATTTTCCAATTAAATGGAAATAGGTCTTGCCTATTTCCAAAATGAAATATCCTTCATGCAGGCCTTGTTGTCTCTTTTTTTTTTCCTTATGTGCTCAGGATTAAACAAACATGCAAACATCTCTATTCTGTCTTTAATGATCAGATACTGAAATTTCTCTTGTGCTTATCATGTAACTAGTTTTCTGAGGCTCTTCACAGTTTATCCATCTGTTAAAAAAAAAAAAGAAATATTTCAGAAATACTACCAGTACAGAATCATGTTCCTGTGCCTGCCTCGTTCAAGCCTCATCACTGACATCTGTATGTGCCGTGTCTGTGGGTTTATAGCTGGATGCTCTAGAATATTTCTTTTATACATGGTGAAATCTGCTAATGTTGACCTGAGCTAAACAAGCAGCCCTTGCTTGTCAAAATATCCATTTATTGGTATTGCTGAAGACTGAAGTGGCTATCACTTGCCAACTCACAAATGTATCATGAATACCTGGAGTGATCTGGAAGGTGCCTGAAAACACAACTATGATTTTTACAGCAAATTTTGACCTTGAGTCAAAATTTTGAGTCTTCGTCTCATGAAAGCCATTCCAACAGCAAGCTTCAGGCACGTTTCTGAGGGGAACAGCTCTATGACAGCAGTATATATGCTTCTTACATCAAGTAAACCTATACAGCAAAATTAAAAAACATAATAAATGATAAATAACATAACACAATAAGATAAGAAATTGCAACATTGATTTTGCTAATATATGAAGAATGGTCTGAGGTACGCAGTCTATTCTCAAGCATTACTCGTGTAGATGTTTACTTTTATGGACAGAAACATTTTGTTGTCATTGACTTTATCTTGTATGACAGGTGTAACCTCACCGGACACGTAATTAGCATGTGAGAAGACTTTAAGTTTGCCTGGTATTCCTTGTTAAATTAATCAGGTTTTCATGCAGCTACCTTAATTAAGGGAATTGTAAGCAAATTTAGGAACAGAGATGTACCACCTGATATAGAACCATTTAATTTGCCTGTGCGTGGGTACAGAGGAACTGTTCAGCTTTATCCAGGGCCCTCTGACAACAGTGGAAAGAGTCCCATTTTCGGATCTCTTACCTGTAAGACACATCATATCTGGAAGTCAGAAAAAATAAAAACCAGTTAAAAATATTCTGCCAGTTACACAAGGAACTTCAAAATTCATGTAAAATCTATTTCAAAAAGTAAATTTTAGTTGTTTTAAATTCACTTCTTCCTTATTTACTAGCAAGTAAGTCTGGAAGTTTCAAGAAATATCTGAATTTTAATAAAATATTTGTTAGATCTTCCAAGCTTGGTAAGCTGCTGGGACTCTCTTTTTCAATGAAATATCATTATTAATCCCTGACATACAGCTCAGGACAACTGAGATTATCATTGTACAAACTTTATTATTATTTATTCGTAATTCTGTTTAGAGATCCTAGCAGCCACCTTTGGATTAAGTGTCTTAAAATCAGATAGCAGGAGACAGCTTTATGAAAGGTTTACAGTTTAGCAAGAGAAGACAGAGACTTGGCAATCTTGGATTCTATTCTTTTTTTTCTACTGGGAATGGATTTTTCATTCTATGTATTACCTGCAGCTTTGATTTTGCAGTCAGTTGGACAAATGATGCTCTTAGTCACACCACTGTACATCTACTGTCTGTTTTATTGATGTAAATAATGAGCAAAGGAAAATATCTCAAAACTGATTTTATTATTGCATTAATAACTGCTGTCTAGATGACTGCAGCAAATCCCATATTTATTGTACTACTTCCAGGCCGTCAGAGATAAACAGTAAAGGCAAGAAATGAGAACTGGACTCAGATGAAGGGTAATGCAGTTCTTCACCTTTCCCATGTACTTTTGCTAGACATTCTTTCTATAGATGTTCCTTACCCCTACAAGCCAACGTTATAAGTTTAATTAAACCTTATATCTTGTCTTAGGGAGAAACTTCCTGATTTATGGTAGGCCTGTAAGTATGATTATCATTGTCTTCATCACCTATTCACCTATATCTATTTTGGTACCTAAATCGGGATTAATATTTTCCCCTTGTAAAGCAGCAGGCTGTCACTGTGACTCATAAGTTTGACAGGGCTGAATTTCAGGAACAGGAAGAGTGGGTGGAAAAGCTTGGAAAAGGCATCTTTCTTGGTTAGTAGGATTTCATAATGCAGATGCTAATGCCTGAGGGAAGGAGGTCTTCAGAGCTGCTGCTTGAGTTGGCCATGTTTTCTTCAAAATAGGTAATACACTCCAAGGACACTGTTTCAGAACAGCAATGAAAAGCAAGTCACCAAAATAGTTTCTCAACCCTGTATGCTTCCATGTTACATAGCAATGTATTTACAGCTCTTTTTATATAGTGGTTAATCCTACCTCTTACTACAATCTCACTTTCACTGTGGGATATGGGTTTGGTTCAAGTACTGGGGTAGCAAGTAGCATATTGTGGCTGCTTAGCATGCTCCTTCACAAGGGAGAGCTCCACTAAAAATGTAACTTAAGTAGCCACTATTCTTACCCATGAAGCTAGCCTGGGCAAATACAGCACTCGTATGCTTTAAGACATTTTCTTTAGAATAAATATCTTCTTAGAGGATATGCACTGAGATTATTTCCCATAACAGAATCATCTTACAACAAAAGGGCTTTTTCTGTCTTTTCATATCAGTGCTCTAAGCTTATGTGCAAACCTGCATCCAAAAGCACGAGTATTTCAGAATTAGGCAAAGAGAAAGCAGAACCATGAAGCTGTATGGTGGAGCAACCAGGAATGCAGGTGCATCACTGAATGTCCATATTATACAATTTAGGTACGTCCTGGCTATCCCACACTCTAGCACAAGCTCAGCAGCGCCTTTTTTGGGTACTAGTCTAGCTTTCAGTACTGTCTGAATGATTCTAAGCTAGAATATAGATGACAGTACAAACTGAGAAAAAAAACCCCAACAAAAACTGAAAAAAAAAATGTTCTGTTTGACAAGCATATCCAGAAAAAACATCAAAGACTGTCCATCCAGCCTTTGTCTTATGCAGGTTAATGTTGACTGAGATGAGTAATTTTTTTGTAGTGAAACAAGGATTTCAGTTTTGGTACTCTGCATCTCTAATACAAACATTGCAACATTTTTTCACGCTTGTAAATGATGCTTCTGTCGTGGTTTAAGCCGTAAATCAGACACGCAGTTTGTTCACTCACTTCCCCCTTTTTCTTCCCTCTGCTCCTGGAGGGATGGGAAGGAGAATC
>JANRGW010045050.1:0-25080 GCA_024733675.1 Psilopsiagon aymara | reverse complement strand
AGGGAAGGGAAGGGAAGGGAAGGGAAGGGAAGGGAAGGGAAGGGAAGGGAAGGGAAGGGAAGGGAAGGGAAGAGAAGGGAAGGGGACTCACTAAACCAGCTACCCAGCTTGAGTCTGCTGCAAAAGAAAACGATAGTGGAAAAAAAAAAATCTAAAATGATTATTCCAGAAAAGAAAAAGGAAGATTACAGATTACTTTTCTATGCTGACTGTTATAAATGTTGTTGGGTTAAAGCATATTCTCATTTATGGACATAATCACCTTTATGTACACATGCAATTCCTCTACAACTATGAGCCAGGCGGGGCTGCACACTAGAGGAAGGTATCCTAGCCAGATGGGCCAATATAGGATGACATTCCTGATGAAAAAAAAAAAAAAAGCCAAAAAGCCAAAAAAAACCCCCAAAAAACATAAAAAGCAACACCAAAAAACCCCCAAATGACAAACCAACAGCCAAACCCCAAAACTTTACATCATTTATGCCTGTTTGTTTTTAATAAAAGGAATTACGACTTTATGCACATAGAAGATAAAACAAGAGTCTAGATTTTTGAAATGGAAAAGAAATAAAGTGATACAATTACTTTTACGGTAACATCTAAAAAGAGACAAAAGGAAGTTACGCTTTGTTATTTTGGTACTTTGCCTGTTATTTGCATTTATTTATAAGTAGTTGTAATAAAATTTACTTAGGCTTTCTTTTTAAAGAAAAAGGTGAGAATATGAAATTAATATTTCCTATGATTTAACTATAATTACTAAAAGATTAAGAGGAATACAGAAAAGAAATGGTAATTTTGTCCCCACAGAGCCTCAAAATCAAAGTTGTTATACTAAAGCAAAGTGCCCTATCACTGTACAGTAAAATACTATTTTATACTTTATCAGCTGTTCTGCTCAATTTGTGAGAGGACTTCCAGACAGAATTCTTCATATCATAGGTGAAAAAGGAAACAATTTCATTTTCTGTTTCCATAAATGGAGGTAATAGATTCATTAAATTCTGATGTAAATTATATTTTTTTAACATGTTGATCAAATGCACCATGAAAACCAAACATCACTTGATTTGGTTTGTTTTTTGAGGATACAGTGGGAAACCCATTCACTCCTATCAAAGATTTTCTGAATGTACTGACCTCATTGGTCTGTTAACAAAAGTGCAATTACATTTTATTCTAAAATAATCAAAATAACTCCTCCTTGCTATAATAGCTATTATGTTATCAGTGTACACATTTTGGTTAAGTTTTTTCATATCCTAAAGACACTATTCTCTTAGAAGTCACCATCCTCATTTAGAAAAGCATGGCATTTTGGTGATTTTTCATTTGATTTACAGAACGACTTCAAGGAGACAGAGCCACTGAGATTAATTTTCAATTTTAAAAGTATAACTCAATCCACAAGGATAATGAAAATACACTTTTAAAATATATTATTTTCTGTACACTTACGAAGGATTTACAAGATTTAAAAAAAATAACACTTGGCCAAGGTGCTCTTTCCCCAGTCACAAGAAATAACTTTGAAAACTTTTGCAGGAATCTAATAATATAATTATTTAAAAAAAAATAATAAAAAATCTTAATACTTTTCCACTTGAAAGTCAGATGAAAATAAGGTATCTTTTAATTTTGTTTCCGTTTACAGTAGTTTAAGTTGGCATGAGTTTAGCAAGACTTCAAAACTTCAAATATTTTAGGCACCATCTTCTATCTCTTCTATAGATAGGTCTTAATTGCACTCTTTATTCCTTGCATGAAGTTTCCCTCTCTTGTTCTTCCTTCCTGTGTTTTAGAGACCTTTAATATTTATCCTTTCTTTTAAGAGGATAACTGTGCACAGGTCCATCTTTTGGAAGAGTCAGGAAAGTCTTATCTTTACTATTTTTGCCTTTTTTTTTTTTTTTACAGCTAGCAAATAATGTCTTAGTTTTAATTGTAAAGGCCCCATTACAGTTACCTTTCAGACAATTAAAATGCTTCCCCACAAACTAAGAATGAGAAATGGTTGGTGGAAATTAAGAAGGATGTTTTCTTCTTTCCAGTTTTCTGAAATCTCCGAAGCTTCTTTCCAAAAACCTGCTGTAACTGGATCTTGTACAGGCACAGCAAATATCCCAGTAAGCATTGGAAAAATTGAACTGCTAAAAGAATCAAAACAAGAGTGAACCCCATGACAGACAGCAGGTATTTGGGGAAATTAGAGAATACTCTTTGCTTGTAAATTGATTACTTGAAAAATTTCCTTTGTATCCTATTCTTACTGGAAACATGTGAAACAAAACCACAAATAAACCACCTTTGAAACTTGCAACCCCAAATCTAAGCAGAATGAAGACAGCCCCGTTTGGAACATACACATTAACCATTGTGGATGCAGTGTTCCTATTAGAATGTATTATCACACAGTATCCAAGTTTATCAATCCTGGCCTCAATTCAAATATGCAGTTAGATGCCTTACTAAGTGCTTTGCTAAATTGAGCCTTTAATGCTATTTAAAACTAACTTAATATAGAAAAGAGGTATAGATTAACGACACATCTATTGCCTTTTTTGTTTTGATCACTTCTATTTAAGTGCACCACTCCCTGGGGAATATATAAAAGGGGGAGCAGCAGGGGAAGGGGGGGAATCCCAGTAAGTTGTGTTTGACCTGAAATTGCAAATTCAAGCACAAGACCATTTCAGACCTCAGGCTGTCTGATTTTTCTAGTCTCTCACAGTACATTCACTAGTTAAATCTTACTTCCTATTACTCCTTAATAGTGGTTGTGCCTTTTATTAAATTTCTCACAGCAAATTGTCTAAAACTGGCTTCGAATGACTGTGTGGCTCCTGGAGTTGATTTGGAAATCTAGAAAATAAGACACACACCAGCATTTGAGCGGCTGGCCACAAAAATGACAGTTTTATGCAGGAACTCTGTGGTATAGGCAGCACTGCCAAAATTCAGCTCACTCTCATACCATCTGATGTCTTAACCATGAGACCCTCCTCTGTCTTTATCCAATGCCTTGTCATTCACACTTTCCCACTCTTGTGACAAGAAGAAATTTAGAGATGAGATGTTCCTAAAGTACAGTACATGCACCATTAGTGGGATGTTGGCTACTTTAAAATGATAAATGAAGGCTGCCTGCACAGCCTAGCACCTCCTTTGAAGTACATGGGAAGCTTGTATGAAGCCAGGAACTGCTGCCACACTGCTGGGATATCAAGTTGCCAGGGCACAAAAAAAATGTGAACCCGCTACCTAAGGATTTTCTGAGAGGGCACTGAATGTATGTTAGGTCCCAGAGGCTGTTGCCATGAGTGCTGTTGCCCAGAAGAGGGGAGTTGAAGATAGAGGCAGCTGGCAGGAACCCCTGGGAAGAGAAGGTTGCATAGGGCAGCCAAGTGTCTGCTACAGCACTGTGCAAGCAAACCATCTCAGGAGTATCTGTGATCTTCTCAATCACTACTTATCCCTGATTCATCCCATAAACACCATTGTTTTATCACAGGTGTGTTTCTTCTGGGAAAAAAAAAAAAAACAACACAACAAACCAAAAAACAAAACCCACCCCAATACTTACCATTTATTAGAACATTTTGCACAAACATATACTTCCAGGAAAGCAGAATTAAAGTAACACATGCAACCTTGATTTCAGCCAGCCCTTGAGGTCTGGTGGCCTGGCTCTGCCCCCTTAACATGTCTTTTGAAGTGCATTGTGTGTATGCAGTTTCTTCAACTTTAGAAGGAAAAAAATTAATCTTAGATCAAACCAGGAAGTCAAATTCCAGTTTTTGTGGCAGCCTATTCACAAGTGCACACCTGAGAGAAAGCGTAAGAATATCAACACTCAGCTCTGTTGCTTGATTCAAACAAGAAACCAGTGCATAGGCATCAACTTTTGCAGTACCCTAGACTAGGCAAGAAAAAGGAACCCACAAATCTTGTGTTCCAGGGAGGGTACTGGAAAGCAACAGCATCCAACAGCTAAGGACCTCCCCTGCCATCTTGTCCTCATTACCACTCTGTCTCAACATTTCCCCTTCTTGTGTTGACAGCAATTTTGGCTCTATTTCTTTCTTGCCTGTTTTGCTGTTTATAATTGACACACGAATCAGAACAGCCGCCGAACTTCACTTACCCATCCTCTGCTGCATGGTCCTTAGGAGCCTAGCAGTGGGTTGGACAAAAATGAGAGGGTCTACCTTATCCATTCATCCATCCTTCAACTGAAATCAATGGGACTCACTGGTGCATTTAAGATTAGATGTGCTAATGCATAGTAGTATGCAAAATACACGCACATACCCAGTCTTTCTTCAATCTTATGTTTTCTGCATTTAAAGAGGATTAACTCTCTTTATTTTTACCCTGTTTTCTGCCCCTCTCTGCCAAACAGAAGACACATCCACAATCAAGTAAGTCCACTTTACCCAACATAGAGTTTGGGTTGAGACAGAACAAAAGAAATAACTTCTTCCAAGTGGTACACAGTGCAGTTCTGGAGTCAGAGTAATTAGGCCTACAACTGACAAAAGAAAGTGACTTCATATCCCAGCTGAAGAGAGCAAATGGAACAAGATGTAATGCAAGAATGACACAGCTGGAAACAAAACAAAGACATGCCATTTTTCATAATAATGCAGATGTTAAGATATTCAAAATATTTTTAGCATGCACTAGAGAACACAAAAAAAGAAAAACCCTATTGGGAATAGTAGTCCAGATCTACACTGTTCCACTGTTTTTCATGAAGTATACAATAGTGTGATTCCTTCCCTTTCTATGAATGTAAACACTTAGCTCTGAAACACATTTGTAATTTTTACAGAAAAATATCAGCATGTTCACTATTTTTAAATATATTCTACAGAATTTTACCTGAAGCTGTCTGTTCAGCTCTCTACAGTGGCTTTGTGCTTTCAGATGCCTTAAAAGTTTGAAGATGGATCCCCTGTCAGTCACAACCAGATCTAAGCTTTCACACTTTCACTGCATTTTGAATTCTGAGTTCTAGTATTTTGCACACTTTGGTCTCAAAAACTCGAAGTAACATAACTCAAAGTTTGCATCATTTATTTTTAGGTCAATTTAACACTGCAGGAGTTGATCACGTGTTTTCACTCCTTTGTTTGTTATCTGCTTTTTGCACTGCCCTCTCCTCCAGAAATTCAGTTTATCTACAGCTGGGAAATCCTCACATCCTTCAGTTGCTGAGAAGTTAACTGCCCCTTCTCTGTTTACATCTAACCAGGCCTTCTGCATACACACTAATAAACTGTACAGTAAAAGACAATGACCAGTTTTACCTTGACAGTAGTTCTGCAGTCCCAAGCCATACCAGATTGTAAGACCTTGTACCTTGCTTACTGGCACTCTGGGCCATCTCCCCTGAACATGCCTTGCATGATGGACCCCTGTTGTGCATTTGCCTTTGTCCCTTCCCAGTTCCCAGCGACAAGATCAGTTTCATGCTTTGCAACTCTGCTCCCTTCTCCCAAAGGGCAAAACCAAAGCATAAATGTGGTATGGCAGGGGGATGTGAATTCCCCTAATCATCAAGAAATGGTCTGCTAGGGTAAGCAACTTGATATCCCAGGGGGACAAAAAAGGGAGTTCCAGTATTCCCACTATAAGTTGATTCTCCAGTTTTCAACACTTCCTCAAGAACTAGAGTCTATGGCCACCTAACAAGCTGGACTAACTGAGGAACCTACACGATGCTCCCAGCCTCTCCAAACTCCAAACTCAAGAGATGTGACAGCATGGAACTGTCAAATACCATGATGTTATGCTTCCTGCCTCAGCCCTGCACACATCTTTTGAGACTCCAACAGCATCAGCCTTTATTTGCCTATGGGGGCTCTGTACATCAGAGCAGTGCAAATTCACAGGAGCACAACAGAGCCTGCGCAAATCCTGGATGCTCCCTCAAAGCATCAGACGCTGCAAACATACATTATATACACAGTCTGTATCCTTATCTACCCTCCAAAGCCAATCATTATTGCAACATGTAAGAGGCTGAAAAATGTTTGAGTGTATGTGTCCCAGTATCTAAAGGGGGCCTACTAGTAATCTGGAGAGGGATTTTTGCAAGAGCATGTAGTGATAGGACAAGGGGGAATGGCTATAAACTGAAAAAGGGTAGATTTAGGTTAGATATATAAGGGAAAAATTCTTTACTGTGAGGGTGGTGGGACACTGTAACAGGCTGCCCAGAGAAGCTGTGGATGTCCCCTCCCTGGCAGTGTTCAAGGCCAGGTTGGAAGAGGCTTTGAGCAACTGTTCTAGTGGGAGCTGTCCTTGCCCATGGCAGGGGAGTTGGAACTAGATGAGCTTTAAGGTCCCTTCCAACCCCAAACCATTCTATGGTTCTATGACTTGTAAGCAGCTCTGAGCAGGCTTTGAAAGGCTCCAGAAAGTGGTTCTATAAATATAGAGCATAACCTTTAAGTTTAAGTACAAGGTGCCAGACACTATGGAGTTACTTCATGAGACAGCATCCCAAAATATAGCTGATATATTAGATATGAACAGAAAGCATGAAATGTCAGAGCATTTTAACTCTCCCCCTCCCACAGTCAGGAAGCTGACAATTGCAAGCTATCAGGCAAAATAGGGCCTGAATGCAAGCATTGCAGCTCTCATCCCTTCAGAGTCTCCAGATAAACCAGCTTTTGCAGTCAACCAGCCAGGTTAGTACCTGTACTAACAAAGGCACCTTTAACAAAGGTACCCCAGATACATGACTGCAGGTGGTCAAGATCACAGAAGAAAGCAATAGTAGCCTGTATGGGTGTCCTCTAGCATAAGGGAAATAAAAAAGATAAATTCTAACTTAACAGAAAAATGGAAATGGATTGTGAAGGGGCAAGCTGGGACCAGAACAGGGGAGTTCCCAACAGCTCCTAGAGTTTGTAGACAAGAAAAACCAAAGTAAAATTTTTCTAGTTTTTTCCTATAGAAGAGGAAAGTACAGTTTGACAACTGCAAAGTGCAATGTTAAATGACATGTAGATGACTCATTCTTAAATTCTTACAAAATGCAAGTAGTTAGAGAAGTCACAGTTTAGGACAATTCTTACTCTTAAGGCTCACAGTAGAATTGAGTCTAGAAGAGTGCTAGAAGAGTCAAATATATAAGCAGAGTTATCTCCAATTAGGCCTAGTATTTCCCCAAATTCCCAGCTGCATACACACAGAACATAAGGCAAACTGTAATGCAAATGCAAGGTCATGCTCCTAAGAAGAGAGAAAGCTGGTGCATGTCTGAAACCTGAGACCATAACCTGGATGGCAGCTACTTTCATGGAGGTGTTAGATCACTGAGAGACTCACTTAACATATACCTTGCAGGCAGTGTTATGGCAAAAAAGGTTTAGGGCAATCCCTAGACCCCTAACAGAAATAAGCTTGCCTTTTCCTATGTATGGTGAGATCAATACTAGAATATATAAACATCGGAACAATATGTAGAAGGTGCTAAAAAAGAGTTCCCAAGTGATTTAAGGAATAAAACCCAAAATGTCTTCAAGTGAGACTTAGGGATTTAAGTCTGTACAAATTATCAGTGAGGACGATTTGTTTGAACAGAATACCAGGCCAACTGATGGATTCTCCATCATCCCCTTAAGTCTTTGCAAGATACTGAACACAGCAGAATCATTGCTGTGCACACTGCAGTGTCCTTTGGTACGCAGATTTTAAAAGATAGCATAATGATACTTCTGGCCTTGAAAACAAGATTCTGGAGGCTGTGGTAAAGCTGAAGACTGAAATCTAAAGAAAAGAATTAATATTTTACACAAATAATGTATTTCCTATTTGAAGAAAACAACTTCTAAAGATTAAGCATTAAGAGTGGGAAAGCACAAGGATTTCCAAATGCCAGGTTATCATGATAGAAATTTTAAGTAATAATTTAATCTCTATGAAATATTGTGTGCTCATTCTGTAATTGGGGAAAATTCATGTGAATGTCAGTCTTGCCTCCTACCAATTACGACCAAAATGTTGCCTTTTACTTCCCATCAGTGACACATGAGTACTGGCATTTTTATTTCAAAATTTGTATGCAAGGACAAAGTGAACGTATGAGTAAAAGGTTGTGGTTAGTTAGGTAAACTCCCCATGGTAAATTTAGTTATTTCCTGATCTCACAGCTTAGTAAGACAGGAAAGTCTTCTGCCAGTCTCTACCTTCTTCTCAACATATGGCAACTCATTTCAAACTAAGAAGCAATACAAAAAGCTCCCCTTCTGCAATAAAGTAATTAATCATAGTCTGTTAACATCCTTTCCTACTTTTGTGTCACTTTTTAAAGGAATTCCCCATGCTCTTCTTCCAAACATAGGTATTACATGTAGCGTCAAACAAACTCTTAACATCAAATAAAAGATTTAATTTTATGCCTCACAGCGTAATGATTCTCTGCACATCTTCACGTACTTCTTCCACCCTCAATCCCCTCCCAGTATGCATAGAAAAATTAACACAGAAATGGAAAACATAAAAAAGAAAATTAAAATACATGTAGAAATGCAGGGGCAAGGGGGTGGGGGAGAGAAATCAGTAAAAGATTAGCAAGGTCAAGAACTGCAAACATAAAACCCACTCACATTAAAATTTCTTAATGCAATTAAGTTAACCAGGTTTCAACAATAGCTTTCTACATGAATTACATGAGATATACATAACAGAAATATTACAGCTAAATTCCAAACTTACATTTGCAAAATACACAAGTATATACATTTGAGGCAAACTTTCTAAATGAGACTATATAGACTAATAAACTGATATGAAGAGAAAAAAAAATAATTAAGAGAAAGCAAAAGAGCATACAGACAAGGCTTCATCTATCCGGTGTCTCCCTTATTCTACAAAAAGGTATTTTAAAGCAGAGACACCATTTTCTTCTAGAAGTGCCAAAATCTATGCAGTGTGAAGTATCTTGTATACCCTTAGTAGCAAACAATACTTATTGATTTAATAATAGGCTGGAAGCAGACCTCAAGCAGACTCTTAGGAGTAAGGCTTCCAAAGTCTCAAAGGTAGCTTTGTCTCCATAGAAGTCTCAACCTTTTCCAGAACCAGAACAAAGATGGTGACATACTACAAGAACTAAATTTCCTGAGTTAAACTTAATTCATTAGTGACAAGTTTGTAATAGCACCACATAATATTTTAGCCACATACCAGCTTCAAAAGTCTGTTCAGGTATGGCAGAAATAGTTTTCTACATGGCAAAGCAGGACAGATTTCAGAACTATAATGAAAATTAATGACTATATTATGAAGCCAATGACAGCAACCACCAAGTATCTGCAGCCCAATTACATGAGAGGCACCCTGAGAAAATACCAGCTAAACTGTTCGGATCCTCTGATTTCCAATAGTCCTTGAAAACGGAAACAACTCAAGCACTTCAACACTTGTATGGTGTATTTTGCATCAAGTGTACACAGGTTAAGCCAACATAAACACTCAGGACCTGTAACCTAACAAGGCTGCATAATTCTCAATGATTCATCTTGTTTCTCCTCTCCCGATATATCCAGCCACCGTAGGCGAGGAGATGCAGCTCTTCACCAGCTGCCATTAAATCCAGCCTTGCTGCAGCGAAAGGGGTCAGAAAGGAGCTTCTGCCCTTTGCTTAATTCACTGCAAGAACAGCAGAAGGGATGCTGCAGCTGGCACCATCTGCAAAAGCTGTGGCTTTCTCTGGAGGGAAATTCAGAAAAGAAAAAAAAAAGTCTAACTTGGAAACTCAGAATTGCCCTAGAAACCCCAATCATTTTCCATTAGCCAGGGAGGAAACACAGTCAATATTCCCATGAGACTAAAGACAGCCTTTGTGAATGCCCCACCAAAGTCATCAAAGCTAATGCCCTTCAACTAATACTCTAGCAGAAAATAATGCTGCCTAGAAGAGGGGGAAAAAAAGTTTTGCCTGACAAAGTGGAAGTATAAAGAGAATTTATTAGAGGGGGAGGAAAAGGATGATAATAACATTTCAGTAAAAGAGCTTGAGAGAGATTAACATTCAGTGTAAAAAAAAAAAAAATCACAGTAAAGTGACTGCCTTGGAAGAGAAAAACATGCTAAGTGTTCGAAGTGTCTTGTAGGCCAAATGTCCCTATTAACAGAGCTGGTGTAAAACTTGGTTGACTAAATGGTAACCATGTAACGAGCTTGTAAAAGAAGAGAAGCTTCTTCATAAAGATCTTACAGTAATACAGGCTGGAAAGGGAAAAGGTAAAAGAACATTTGAGGCAACTGGAGCAGGCAACAAAAACATCTATAAACTTTAACAACAAGACAACAGCATTTCTTTCATGACGCAACCAAGAAAAGATGCATATGCCACTTCAGGAAAGTCCTATTTCAGAAACGTTTGGTCTAAGAGACAAACCTTTTATCAGTTCTGATGAACTTCTATTTAAAATACTATAAGGGGGTTGAAGATCCATAGCATTTTCTGAATAAAATATTCCCCGGTTCAAATGAAGGCAATTAGATGGACGCATTTTGACAGAGCATGACCCACTAACAAATAACAGGAAAAACCCCTCAGTGAGCAAGTACCAGTCAAAATTCAGATGAAAACCAGGAATCCTGCGTAGCAAGACTCATTTGACAAAATGACTGTTAAAAGGACCTTTTCAATAGTATCTGTTTTGCTATTCAGCCATTATGTCTTTTGCCTGGGCTATCTTTTTCTTCTGTTTTTTGGGGTGGTTTTTTTTTTGGGGGGGAGGGGGCGTTATGTTTGATTGGTTGGTTTTTTTGTTGGGTTTTGGGGGGGAGGGGAGGAGGAGTTGTTTTATTTCCTAGACATTTTGATACGTTTTTGTCACAACCTCTGACTGCATTAAATGTAACACCATGGACATGAAATCCAGGCACTCTTTCCTCTTTCCTACTGACCAACTTAACAACTACCAGTAGCTTCAAAATTCTTCCTTGAGTGCCACTGCTCACTAAGTTACTTAATGCCGGTGATTCTGATAACAGGCACATGGTTTTTGATAACAGGCACATGGTTTTCTTTCTAAAACCTCATTTTTACATCATACCATTTCCCAAAAGCTTCACAGCTAAGTTAGGTTTAATTCTAACCACCCAAGATTTTTCCAGCTTCACAGATTTATACAATCCATAGGTTTGATCAGCTTTTCACTATGTTCCAAGACATTAATTAATGAGAAGTAAAACAAAAGGAAATTTCTGTGGGACAAAACTTTATTCTAACTCGAATCATTAAAATGAAATCAGAGTCAAACTAATTGTTAAACAAGTCACAGTTTCTGAACAGCTCAGCAAAGTATTTAAGCAAGTAGTCCATCTGGTTTCAAATTCTTATGAGCTTTCTAAGTTTTGCTGAAGCAAAGGACCTACAGCAGACTTCTTGGAATGACTGCTATCTTCAAAATTCATCATGAGCACTACTACCACTCCCCACAATGCTCCAGCCCCACAAATGCAAAGCAATTCTTTTTTAGGTTAAAATTTTCCAGGTCTGTCTATGGAAAAAAAAAAAAAAAAAAAAAAAAAAAAAAAAAAAAAAAAAAAAGAAGTATCATAGAATGGTTTAGATTGGAAGGGACCTTGAAGATCATCTAGTTCCAATATTCCTGCCATGGGCAGGGACACCTTCCACTAGACCAGGTTTTTCAAAGCCTCATCCAAGTGTTTCTTTTTAGTGAAAGACTATGAAAGAAAAGATTCACAAGATCATTTAGGTCATAAAAGTCCTTTAATATCAGAGTCCAACCGTTAACCCAGCACTGCCAAGTCCACCACTAAACCATGTCCCCCAAGCAACCCTTTACACATCTTTTAAATACCTCTAGGGCTGGTGACTCAACCACTTCCCAGGGCAGCCTGTTCCAATGTCGGACATCCCTTCTGGTGAAAAAAAATTTCATAATATCTAATCTAAACCTCCCCCGGCACAACTTGAGGCAATTTCTTCTTACACTTGTTACTTGGGAGGAGAGACAAGCACCCACCGTGTTACAACCTCCTTTCAGTAGTTGTAGAGAGCAGTAAGATCTCCCCTGAGCTGCCTTCTCTCCAGGCTAAACTACCCCAGTTCCCACTTCCAACAAGACTTGTTCTCTAGGTCGTTCATCAGCTTTGTTGCCCTTCTCTGGACACGCTCCAGCCCCTCAGTGTCTTTCTTCTTGTGAGTGGCCTAGAACTGAGCACAGGATTAGGGATGCAGGCTTACCACTGTCAAATATGGAGGGCCAATCACTTCTCCGGTCCTGCTGGCTAAGCTACTTCTGATGCAAGCCAGGATGCTTTTGGCCTGCTTGGACACCTGGGCGCACTGCCAGCTCATATACAGCAATTCAGTAATTCTTGCAATTATTTTTTAGCTCTGCAGGACAATATCGGAGCTCAAACTTAGAAGTTACTATTTTAAATGGAAGGTTCTCTCAATACTAGACCTATGTATTTCATCCAAAACAAACTGGTCCTGATTTACCAATTTTAAGAGCACTGGGATGGAGGGAACACACACAGCAAACATCACAGAACTCTTTACAGAAATCACCAAGACTTCAAGCCCTGCAAAGTCTTATTTACATACTTATCTCCATACATCTTAGCCATAATATGCCCCTTCACTTCATATGAAAAGCCCGTGGCTCTATGCTGGAATGGGCTGACTTTTTCATTTGGAACCTAAATATCTAAAAAGTGACATGTGGTGGAGTTATGAAATACATCACTGGTTTTATCAGATCCTCTCCCCTTAACTGCCCACCGTGAAAAATAAAAAAGAAAAAAAAATTCACAAAATTACACCTAATCAGTCATTTTTCCTTTTGTAGCATTCACCTATAGACCAAATTCAAGTAGAAAGAAAGATTACAGTTTTGGTTTTAGTCTTGCCATTCTCAATTGCCATCTAACAAGTCATAATCTCCAGTGATGAAGTAAAACAAAAAGTGACTGCTGCAATGGAGCTATCAACAGACAAGGATTTACACATGATCATTTGGACAACGTTCAGCAGGTCTCAGGTTTTAGCTGAACATAGCAGATAGGTGTGAATTACTGGCAGTCTTTGGGACTTAAATGTTAAGCATAAGGGTGATGAAAAAGGATGAGGAAACACATTGCCCCAAAACATCTACTGTCTCTGGATGTGGCAGTTCCCTGAAATTCCAGCCTGCTGACACTGGTGCAAAAGCTAGGTAAAATAAAAGGCTCCAATGGAAGCCATGCACTACTACTCCTAACTGATGGCAAACTGGTCCTCAAAGCAAAGTCAGAGCTCTGCAGCATACAGACAGGCTCCTTACCTAGGCAGTAGGACAAGCTAAGTCTCAGAAGGACAACCCAGAGTGCCTGGCCAAAGCTGGAAACAATCCAGACATACCCAAGTGTTGACACTGATCTTAAATCCTTCCTTAGCTAAGATGCTGTCTGCAGGTCAGGGCCTTACTTCCACCTGCCATCTAGAACCCAAATCATCTCCCAAGGTCAGGTACCTATGCTCATTCTTTCAACAGATGAGCATGACTTTTTTCAAACAGTCTAAAGAGAAAGATGAGTAAGTAGCTCAGGTATTTCCCAGGCAAAACATCTATGTGACCACAGCCTCAAACCCACCCTACATCTCAATCCCAACGTACATCTCTGAAAATGCCAGCCTAACCCTCAGGCTTGCAACTCTGTGCAGTTAGCAGCCTTGTCTTTCACTCACTGCAGAAACTGCCAGCAAAGAACAGGACCACAGAAAGCTAGAGCAAGTGGAGCCACAGCTAGCATAAATGTGGAGAAATCAGAAGATTCCTGAGTTCTTTGGTCTCTGGCTTTTCCCAACAACTATGTTCCCAGGAACACTGTAAATTAAACCAAACATAGAACAGAGTTTGAGCTACTTATGCTACAGTCTTCGAAATAACAAGCCATTCAACAGACACTGCACCCCATTCAAAACCATCTTCACCATACTCAACAAAAGCTTACACCTTCACAGATTCCTAATCAAGCATGCAAATGCCCACACTGGCAAGCATTTGAGATAACATGGTTTAAAATGTTGCCAGTACTATCTTGGTCTCTGTAATTCATCATGTGCACATTTATCTGGTGAGGTAAAATGTGTTAAATTGTATAACACTCAAAAGGCATTTGCCATCAGAAAACTAATGCAGCATACTAACACTTAGGGTACAAGTGAAATAAAAACTTCTTTAAACTTCATAAAAAGTCCAGATTTGGGTCAATGCAGATAGCACCATTATGTCTGTATCTTCACTGTGCTGTTAAATATTCATTCCAATTAGAAACTATTTGTGCACAGAGTAAAGGAAAGAGGGAGACAATACTTAGAAGTTTCAGGAAACACCAAGACAGGTCAAAATAAGTAATAACTATTTTTTTAATTCTGTAACATTTGTGTAATTGGGTGATGATTAAAGGTAAAACTGCAGAGAAGCTAAGAAAAAATAAAGGAACAAAACCAGAAAAGAAGGCATATGTAAAAAGAGAAAAAGCACTCAGCAACAGTTTCAGTCTCTGAAACAAGAGGACTTGCAATTTATTTGCATTCTCAGAAGCCAGCAAGATGTAAGGCTGTAGGAGGTGATGTCAGAACTACGTCCCAGGCCACAGGGCTCAGCAGAGACCTGATTTTTTTTTTGTTTTTTTTTGTTTTGCTTTGGGCTCTGGCTTCCATTTTATTGAAGATTTTGTAAGAATTTACAACTTTATTTGTGCGCAACAGAGACTTCATATAACTGAAACCTGAGTTGCCTCAACTATAGCATATGCCTTTCATTTTGACTTCCCATTTATTGTTACTATAGACTGCGCAATCACCTGAATTATCAGGAACACTAAGAACCACGAAGATAAAAACTAACAAGTACAACTACTATTTGTAAGGCATTAGGGAATAACTACAGAGCCAGCCAAGTCCCCAAAATAAAGAGAAATACACCAAGTCTAGTTGACATTAAAAATGGAAAAAAAAAAAAAAAAAGGGTACAAATGCAGGAGTGTCATAATACTGAAATTCTCAGCCTGCTTTCTCAGAGGATTGTGCATTAGAAAAGTACAGCTGAAATAGTTTCCAAAGAAATTACTTCCAAAGAATAAAACCAAACCAAGACCTACCAAAAAAACACAGCAGGGTTCACTTCCTGAGATAACACTGGAATAAATACTGCTTGAGAAGTGTGCTATGGCTGCTGCTTTGTTATCTATTTAAGACTATGTGTTAAAGTATGGTTTTAAACAGATGTGAATGCCTAACCCTCCAAACGCATTACTAGTGAAGTTCTTTTCCATGGACTTTGGTACCTAGAAAAAATTAAAACTAACTGTCATCTGTGCTGACCAAAATCTCCTTTAATGTCAGACTGCCAGTTGTTCGGCTTCACTACCTCACTACCTAACTACATCAATTACCAAATAAAAAGGAAACACAGATATTTTTTCTTACACTTTCATTTCCTTTGCTATCATATTTCATTATAGGAAATGAAAATGAAAAATATACTCTCAGAAGTATGTTTTCCTATTTTTGAACAAATAGGAATACTCTAAAGAACAGATCACCAGAATAACTGAGATAACAAGAGGATGATTCTTCTCCCATCCTTGAAAAAGAAGGGTGTGTTGGGGATGTTTGGTGAGGTACCTAATTAACCTCTCCTTTCAAACAGGCTCTATTGCTTAACTTTTGTAATTTAAAAAACTCAGGATGATCTCTTTTTTGCATGATTCATCCTCTTCTTTCAGAAAGAAATAAAAATCACCGATTTTACTTCTTTTTTTCTTTAATACAGCTGTCAGCTTTGTCAGGCAAGTGTGGAAAACTTTGTGGGACACTCTGAAGTATGAAATAAGCACTTCTTCATGGAAACTTTAAAAAAGGGTTTAGCCAGTATTGTCCTGCTATGTATTTTTATCTAAGTACCACTGGATTTAAAAAGTGACCTACTAAAACCTCTAGATAAATCAGGTTTGACACGAACATAAAGAATGGGTATATTCAAAGGCCACCTTTGACTTAGGGAGGCCAGTCCTCTTAGTCTCCCTTGTCAGTCTGTAGCCACTGTGAACAGAGAAAGGCTCCTCTAGACAGTAATTCAGAGCACAAACCAGCTTGGGGTTCTCTGTATTACATGCTGGAGATACTGATTTATTGTTACTGACCACGGGAACCCAAGAAGACTAATTTTCCTGGGTAAGAGTTAACCTTTGTGTATAACCCAACATCCATTCCTGTAACTCCTTGTTGGATGTAGCACAGCATTTGCACCAATTCTGTACCTCATGGCTGGCTGTACTCGCACAAGCTCATAAGCCTTACAATCTGGACAGTCTTCTTTCATTTCATTTGTTACTGGTTGGATTACTACATAATTCTTGTTTCTACCTTCTACATCCCGTTAATATTTAAATACAATTTTCTTGTCTAGCAGTCAAGTCATCCTTTCCTCTTAATAAGCTATTTTTGCCAAGTCTTCATTCAGTCAAAGTGTAATATAGCTTTAATCCTTGTATGCTTGGATAAGGAAAGAACTTAAGTGTAAATCTCACCATATTTATAGGAAAAGAGATTTAATCCTCCATGTTTCTGCCTCGAGAACTGTATTTTTCATTTTATTATATGGCATTTCATTGTATAAGTAAGTTTGTCCCAGAATTTTCCAGTTTATTTTTGCATTTAGGTTTTTAATTCAGTCAATATGAAGATAAACAGCAAGGAATAACAAATGCTCAATTTACTTTGAGCAAGCACAGAATTAAAGCCAAATACTGACACCTCAGAATGAAGATCTCAACTCCATTGCACAGGCACTAAACTTCATGTATAAACATGGCATAATATGGACTGGTACAGTCTTGAAAGAAACTGATTTGGTTTTGGGGAGGGGGAAGTGATTAAGCCTAAGAAAAAAAAAAAAATTGTCCTTATCAACACATTTTCTTCAGCAATAATTCTTTCATGCACCTGGAATGGCATATGGTCAGCATTTTCTTTAGGGGACTGCAATTTGTCTCCATTTTACATACTAATAACATATTCAGTCAGACCAAAGATAAGTCTATCCCCATATCATATCTTTAGCAAAGGCTGAGAGCAGAGGTCTGTCAGCACTAGGCCAGGGAAAGCAGGGATTTCCCTGTTTGCAGGGATATTGCAGGGATACACCTCAGGATCCCTTCCCAGCTTTCAGAGACTGAGCTTTCTGTTCTTCAAAGCAAGGACTGATCCTTTGCATGGAAAGCCCACAGTTAGGTAAACTTTTAGTATGTACAGGGGCTCATAGTTAAACTATGCACCATGAAGAAAAAATACCACCTCTTACTTGTTCTGAATCTGCCACTTGATGATTTTATTTGATTCCCCCTGGGTCTTGTGCTACAACAGGCAGTTAATGAGCATTCCCTGTTCATTTTTTCCATTACACTCCCATATAGATTTTTATCGTTTTCATCTTTAGCTATTTCTTTGCTAGGCTGAAGATCCTTAATCTCTTTAATTGCTCTTTATCATTGCCACCCATTTCTAGTTCTATTATCTCCCTCTTTTTTTTCCCCCTCACCCTTCCTTTAAATATGGGGATCAGAACTGCACCCAGAGTCAAGACAAAAGCACAGGCAGTTTATAGACTGGCATAGCAGACTTAAGCTCTGTTGGCCATTCTTCCCTGATTTTTTTTTTTTTTTTTTTGACTAGTCCTAAACACTTAATCAATGTTTGGATTTACTATAGTAAAGCTCTCTACATCACTTCCTTTGGTCCTAATAGCTTACAGCCTCAATAATAGCAGGATTGTTCTCCCTTGCATGCATTACTTCATAGTATCAGCAGCAAGCTTCATCTCCAGTTACTAAGCATCACAAGATCCCTCTTTGACTCTTCATAATTAGCTTCCATTTTTGCTACCCTCATTAACTTAAGAGTCATTCTGCACTCATTTGTCCACATCACCAATGCATACACAGACTAGTGTTAAGCCTAGCACAGATCCATGTGCAACTCCACCAGTGACCTCTGTTACCTCTGTGAAAACAGGTCATTTATTCCTACCTCATCCTTCAACCAGCTATCAGTCTAAGAGAGAACTTTCCTCTTATGTCAGAGCAGTTTCATTTCGCTCAGCACCTTTGGCAAATAGTTCTCGAAAGACTTTCTGAAACTGAAGAGTACTGCATCAGCTAAATCACACTTACAACCTGAACAGTGTCTTCAAAGAACTCTACCAAACCTCAGAGATTGTTCTGACACTTTCCTGGTATATCAAATTAGTCTATGAATCCATTTGTTTTCTTCTTCACTGTATTTACCAACAAATTGGCTGGTATGAATGCCAGTCATACTTGTCCTGTTCTTTCCTACAGGCTTTCTGGATGCCTTTTTGAAACTGGCAACACCTTTGGGACGCTCAAGTTCACTGCTACCACAGCAATACTGTGCTGTTGAACACCACCATTACCAGTTCAGCAATTTTACAGAGAGCTCTTCCAGAGGTCTTGGGTGCATTCAGACTTGGTAATTTTTGCTGTAACAAATGCTGCAACACATTTTCATAATTCTATTCTAAAAAAAAAATATTCCAGCACCTCTTGATTTGGAAGAGATGCCTCAACGGTACCTTGTGCTTCTCTCCCCACAGGAGAAAGATTTTGTTTTGGGAATATGAGGTCCTACATAGTGAGCATGAGTTTTTTGAGCTCGTTTAGTTCTTAGTTATCTATTGACCTAATGGCTTTCCTGTTTCTGATGTTTTTGAAATAGTACTTTTAACAAGCTTCTCTGCCTTTTAAAAATCACTTCTCAGGCTTTAACTTGTTTTACTGTGTATTTTATGCCTTATTTACCCAATTTTCATTTTTCTTTATTTTTTGGACGTAAGTTTCTGAAGTTTTCTGTTTCTTATAGCCTTCTCAACCACGGGCTGAGGGTCAGAGAAGCATTTGTCTGGGGACACGCATTTGTTCTGAGTCTTTCCGCACTGGCTACAAGCATTTTATTCATTTGACTGTTCCCCTTACCAGGTTTTCCATAGAAATTCTAATGAATGTCCTGATGGCTATCTTCTCTATGGTAGACCTATGCCATCAATAACTTACCTTAGAATGAACCATTCACTCTCTCCATCTTAATCTTCTAGTCTTCTACCATTTGCAT
Organism: Psilopsiagon aymara; assembly: GCA_024733675.1. Classification (NCBI taxonomy): domain Eukaryota; kingdom Metazoa; phylum Chordata; class Aves; order Psittaciformes; family Psittacidae; genus Psilopsiagon; species Psilopsiagon aymara. The sequence goes on along the minus strand of JANRGW010045050.1, from coordinate 5,900 downwards.
AGAACAGTTCTATTTTCATCTGTCTGCATATTCTTCTGTGCCCCTGTCTATATTTGACCTAATTTTTCATGTTCTCTATATGACCTTCATCAACTTCTGTCATATGCACAGCAATGTTAAGGCCTTCAACCCCAGAGGCTGTGCCATCTTGACCTGTGTGTCCTTTCTGCTTGTCCTCAGTCAGAACACTGGGATTATAGTGCAGACTGCTGCTGCAGAGGTCTTTATTCTTAACCTTCTATCTAGCTACTCAGATGATGCTCCCAGCAATATTTTGGTAGCCCCTCTATGTCACCAGCACTTCTCCACCTGCTTGTCCAGCACAAAAACATAGCCTAGACTTCTTTTGTTGTAAGCCTCCTTGGCATGTAGTTGGAAGCCACGCTCCCTTCCAACAACATAAACCCAGCTGCAGTATACCTAGTCGTCAGGAGATACCCATCTATCACCTAGACTCAACACCATGCAATGGCATTCTCAGAGCAAAAGGATAGTTGGCCATCACATGAGAGCAAGATCTCATCTACAGGATAAGATTTCAAGATCATTTCTGCTTTATAGGTTTGATGTACTCCAAATTAGGAGTTACCGCTCATAGAAGCCCAGTGGCAGCCTGCTTAGAGATAAACAATGAGACTATGTGCCTAGAGGTTTTTGCTAATTAAATATACTTTCCTAATATACATACTTAGCATGTTGTGACTTTTGAAGTGGACAAGAGTCCGCTTCAGTTAAAGTAATCCAAAATTAGCATCTTGCAATGTCATAACTATCTCTGTGGTTTAACAGCTGTATTAATACTGTTGAGAGTAAGAAAATGCTACTCTTTTCTAAGTGGAGACCTGGTATCAACCTCTAGCCTGCAAAAACCAAAATGTCCAGGCTAATGGCCTTGGCATACACTTGCATTTTATGCTTACTCTCAGTGTATTTTAGCTGAAATTTTCACTTTGTGCCTCCTTCCCCTTTCCCCCTACACTCAACTTTGATTCAGACTATTCTCATCCTCCTGATAAGACATTCTAGTGGCTTTCTAAAAATCTGCCTTTGATACTGGCCTATTAAGGTTTTAGAAAATAAATATATTAAAAAAAAATAAAAAATAAATCTTCATCTGCCTTCCGTGCGCCATCATTAATCCTTGGGCCTATTACATTCTCTAGGTTCCCACAAAGCTTTTTCAAGATAGTCCTCCACAGGTACGAAGGAGCAAGAAAGTTTAATTTTTCTTGTGTAAAATGCTGGTATCGCTAATAGATATTTCCAATAACTCCCAGGCAATCATGCTTTATAATCTAATGAATTACAGCCATCTTTATGATTGTATGAAACGACTGATTGTGCAAGGCCATAAATACAGTTTTCTTAAGACAACAGCACATGCATAACCAGCCACAACTTTCAGTTCAAAACAGCTCAAAACAGCTTTCTAAGACACAGCACCTGTGGAACTGTTAATGGGAGCTGTACTTACAAATACATCCCACATCAAATCAAAGAGTATTCTCTATGACCAAGACTTGTCAATTAAAAATGGGACCTTACACATTTAAATTCCAAAATTAGATCTCTTACTATGAATTCTACTTTCACTTACACCAAGTCTGCTACATTTTATTAGTCATAATGTACACAACTTTAAACACAAAAGAATTCTTGAGGGTTTCCCATACACACACTGTCATGGCTGTATTTATAGGCAAGATGATTAAACATTTGCATTTTATTGTAAAGGATAAATTGTACCACACAGTAAAGGGAAATTCAATACTAACTGATTCATAAAACAGGCCTGATTTTTCAGTTGATAGTAAATTGTTCTCTTTTCCTTTCCACCATCAAATCTAATTTAAAGTAACCCAGCGTACTGCAAATACATCAGATACTTAGTAATCTCCAGTAATGGCAGGGAAACTCATCACAAATTGCAGAATGTTATGAATCATCTTGTGAACACATAACTGCTATACACTGCAGAAGGCACTTTAACAAATAGTTTCATTCATTTATGTCAATACTTCATAATTAGCACAGACAAGTGTCTGTAAATTGAACTCTTGAACATCATACTGCTTAGTTACCAGAAGGTTTTTTTATTTAAAATTATGAACACTTGATGTATTGGAAGACCCCATTAAAACTGTGTACCAAAGACAAATGACATTTTCATTTTCTGTTCAAAATGTGTTTGCACAAACTAATGAACTCAATAATATTCAAAGCAGCCATAAGCATATGCTCACCTATACTACATAAAGAGTTCAACTGACTTTATCAGGTCTATTAATTTAAGGTTTTAAAGTATACTTAAAACTGTTTTGCTCAATAAGAGATAATAATAAAAGAACTATGGGGCTATATAGAAATTAGTACTGATGCTTTTTTCTCCACAGCTATGCCAGAGGGAGTCCCCACTCAGAAGAGGTGACAACCCAGTGACATGATGGCCAAAAGTGGTTAGAAGAGCCGTCTCCTGCAGAACAGCCCCAAAAATCTTGATTTATCTACTTCTTTATATTTAAATTGGAGTTAAGAACTGCAATAGCTCTTCAGGGCACCCCATGAAGGCACATGGTATTTTGAAAGCTTTATGAAGGCACTCACAAACCCCACTAAGACTGGGGTCTTGCTATTTAAAACAGAGATACAGCCTCTCTACACAGAGCTTACGGTTTCAGGGTACAGGTGCCCACAAAGCTATGCCCGAAGTGTAGTTTCCTGAATGCTTTTTTAAACAGTGGATTAAAAGAAAAAATAAAGAAAATTCTTTTGATTTGGATTTCAGAATCCCAAGATGCCAAGCTGTCATCATTTAACAGTTTGCTGGTGACAGGTGTTGGCTGTACCTGATGGGATGTGCCTTTCTAACAGTGAAATAAATCATTCTTTCTGCAACCTACTTCAGAACTGGGGATAACTAAAACTGTGGCCAAGGCCAGTTACAAGGGGACTTTGTTATCTGTGGACATTTGTGGTATAACTCCGTCCTCACAGAAGCAATTTAAAGGTTTAGATAAAAAAACCTTCTCACACTAGAATAACAACTATCAAATGCAAGAGTATAAATATATTCATAAACAAAGTGATAATTCCACTTTGACACATCTTACCAGGATAACTTCCCACTCATCACTTCCAAAAAAATCCTCAAGCTCCAGCTCCAAGTTTGGCCCATCATCCATGGCTTCCCAGCAATCCTGGAATGCAGACCCATGGACTAATTTCTAGAGGCTGTGCACACCGATGTAAGCATACAAGAAAAAGTCTGCCTCACTCTAACATTGCTAATTAATGAGAAAAAATAATTACGCAGGTAATTCAGTATTTCCCTTTGGACTGAAATATGAAGGCTCATCATGAGCTTTTATTACGTACTGCTTATTTTTACCTTCTTTTTAACAGAAAACAACATTACAGATTTTACTTTTTTTTAATCGTATATCCTTTTTAATCTTTAACCCTTAACCATACATATGCATTGCCACTGGACAGTTATTTGAAACGACATCTTCTTAGTTTCATCTTCTTAATTCTGTAATTCTCCTTGAGCTTTTGATTCCTCATTGCTCATAAAAATAGTACTGATACTGAAAAGACATCCAAAACATCCAGGCCTGCAAATCTTCCTATCAACTCTGAAGTTTCTTCTTTTTCTCCTTTTCAAGTATATTCAGGCCAATAAATGCTGCTAGGTTTATCAATATGAAATCTATTTATTTAGAAGGGAAAAAAAATACTTTCATGCAACCAGGTGCTCCAATTCTTTATCTTTAACATAAACCATAAACAAGCGGGGAAATCCCACTTCTCCTTGCATACTGCCTTCAAAGTATTTTTGCTTCTTAGTGATCAAATATAGATTTTTTTTTCATGACATTTGATTAGGCTCTTACTGTGAATACATTAAGTGATAACTGGTCCAAAAACACCTATTGAGCCAGGAACATCAGAATACAGTAAATACCGGGAGCACCATAGGCAGTTGTATGAATCATTTCACATACCTGTGGTTTTCCAGGTTCCTGTGCTTAGTCATGAGTACACTCTTCATTTTCTTGTACACAGAATATAATTTCTGCCAAATTTTGTTCTTGGCTTCTACACTGCCACCTGTAGTCATACAAGAGAAATTAGCCATATTTTGTGCTGCAAATCCTATTACCATAATGTTTCAGCTCACTTCTTTTTCTATACAACCACTCTAAAGCATTCTCCTTTGTAAAAGGTGTGTTAAGATGCTCAAACTGAGTTATTTGTAATTTTTCTCTTTAATAAATTTCAGGAAGGAAGTAAAAAAATCACAGTCCCAACTCAATTTAACCCAATAGAACATTTAAAACTCTCAAAGACAGATATGGGCTTTACAGATTTTTAAGCTATCCTTATTGCATCAATAACCTTGACAGAGCAAGGTGACTTCTGAAGCAGCAACACAAAAACCACCTGCACTTCATTATTTGGTAAATACAAGAATTAATTTAATTTGATCTTCCATCTGGGAAAAAAAAAAAATGAACATGGTTTTGCAGCAATGTACTTTCCATGCTCAGCTTAGTTACCTTATACGGGTTGTAAAGAAATACATACAAACACACACAGCCCCAAACAACAACCAAAACAAAACCAAAAAAAAACCCCGCAAGTACTCAAAAGAATATCTCATAGAACTAAAAGTGATCGTGAACTTTTTCATACAATGAAACTGGTTTATGCCCAGTTTACAGTACCTGGAGGACTATGCCACTGATTTTACCAAATTAATCGTTTACATCAGAATAAGACCTAAAACACGAAGTAAGCAGAGCCCTCAAGTTAACCCTTTTCTGAAAACATGATAAAGCAGAAAATTCAGGGATTCCTGGATAAATCAAAGCTTTCTGGTGCTCAGAACAGGCGGTTCACCGAATAATTAAGTTTCAGAGTACAAGCTCGGGGGGAACACTGGCTTTGGCGTGCACATGCAATACCTCTTCTTCCACCTCTGAATTACCCCTGCTATCGCTGGAAGCAGCCGGCGAACGTTCCCACTATGTCCCAGTCTGGGAAAACGCTCTCAACACATTAAAGAGAGAAGCTAACTCAGTCCACCGCGCCACGGCGAGCGTACGGATGGCCGCGGCCGCCGGGGACCCGCGCCCCTGCGCTGCCCTACAACAACAGCGATCGCAGCCTCCACCAGGAACCTCACGCTGGAATGGAAACCGAAATCAAACGCGGTTTTCCAAGAACAAGTTGCTCTTAATAAATATATATACACACACACACATATATATATAAAATAAGTAAACAAATAAAGCCCCAACCACCGGTGGGGCTGCCCGCGTCCCGACGCGCACCTCCAGGTAACCCTCCCACCTCCCTCGGGCAGGAAAGCACCCGCGGCCCCAGGGACCCGTCGGGGACATCACAGCCCTCCCTCCCAGCTGGGCACCGCCCCGATACCGGCGTCCACGGGCACTAGCCGCCGCCGCCCCCCCGTCAACCAGCAGTCCCACGCGTCCGCACCCCCGACCCCACCGCGGCGCTCGCCGCCCCACGAAACCCCTACAGCCCCACTCCCCAGCTGTCCCTCAGCCCCACGGAGCCCCTCACCGCGACCACCATCCCAACCATGCACACGGAACCGCCCGGCCAGATGCCTCCCACCAGGACGGTGCCGGAGGCAGCGGGGCACCGCTAAGCCCGAGGGACCGGCGCTGCGGGCGAGGCGGGCTCTGCCCACCCACCTGCGCTCTCCGCTCTGCTCACGCCGCCGGCCGGTGCCGCAGAATAAGGCGGCGGCTCCTTCTCAGCAGCGCGGCTCCCTCCCTCTCTCCTTCCCTCCCTCAGCCGCGCAGCCAAGGGGAGCCGCGCGTCCCGGGCGCTGCCGTGCCGCGCCGAACGCCTGGGATTCCTGCGGG
>JANRGW010045046.1:0-11912 GCA_024733675.1 Psilopsiagon aymara | reverse complement strand
CCAGAGAAGCTGTGGCTGCCCCATCCCTGGCAGTGTTCAAGGCCAGGTTGGACACAGGGGCTTAGAGCACCCTGCTCCAGTGGAAGGTGTCCCTGCCTGTGGCAGGGGTTGGAACTGGATGAGCTTTAAGTTCCCTTCCAATCCAAACCATTCTGGGATTCTATGAACCCTGGTGCTGGTGTTCAGAGGCAGGACACTATTAGCTTGCACATTTTTTGCCCCGGTGTTGGGCTTGAGGTGTGTCCTATCTCCAAAAGGGACAGGTTGAATCTGAGGCCCTGCAGCGAGTATGGATATTTGTAACATGGCACAAAAGGTAATTCAGCCCCTGGTGATGTTATATGCAACCTCCTTGCCAGATGTTTCAACCCCCTGAACAGTTGTAACTGTTTCTCCACAGGTTTCAGTTAAATTCCCTTATGTCTGTAAAGTTTGGCTTGTTTGGACCAATACCTACAGACTTGATTGCAACAGCAGATGTTTTATTTTTACCTGCAAGTGAAAATGGGGAGCGTATATCATGGCCATGACACATTTCGCATGGAGCAGATGTTTCTATTAATGCCAGAATTGGGTGGAAACTCAAATGATGCTTTTTGGCTTTTTTTTTAGTCCCCCCCAAACTCTATTTTCCTCAATTAAACTGCAACTCACTGAAGTATTCCAATGAATCACTTCCTGGTTTTTTCTTTTTTGTTTGATTAGTAGGCACTAAAGGGACAAAAGAATAGCTTTGTATCAGTCTCCCTCAATTAAATGGAAAGTACATCTGGACAGAGTCTGAAGATCCATCTTCTGCTGGCAGTTGCAAAGCCATCGACATAATAAAATAATGCTCTGATTGGTATTACAAGGCTGCATTTAAATCATTGGCATTCATGCTCCGAGTCCTTTGCAGGGAGCACAAGCCCTCCATTAGAGAAAAGTGTAATTTTATACTCTGATCTCTAGAAGATATACAATGAAAATGAGAAAAAAAGAAAAGCTTTTGCAGAGCTGGAGACATAATAATAGAAGCTACAATGAATGTCTGGGCAGCTTTTTCAGTTACATATAAACTGCAGGTGTCAAATGCGTTCTGGAAAGAAGATGAATTCCACTTTTAATTACAGACAGCAGGTTGAGGCATAATTCAAGGCTTGATAATACCTCCAATCCATAACAAAACTCCTCCTGCCTCCAGTAAGAAGCTTATACCAAGAACACAGAGAAAGCACGACCTCCTTCCAGGAGCTAAACTCTGAACTTCAGTATCCTGTTGTAAAATCCCAGACACTCTCCATATTTAAAGTACCTCTTCCTTGCGTGACTCTCTCAGCAAGCCTCAGCATCAAATGAGAACTGAGCTAGTAAAACTGCTCCGAGGGTCAGGGTGAGAAAGATGTGTCACTGCAGCTCTCATCTAAAGTTTCCTTTGGCTTAAATTAGTTTTGGGGAAAGGAAAAAAGTAAGGAAGAATAAAGAAACCCTGTGGCTGGAGTTGTATGTGAGAGCACCAAGCCAAAGTGCCACATAGGCCTTTCCTGGGTCTTACAAGGCAGGTACGACCTCGCTTTAGCATCAATCTCTTTTTACTACCAGCAGTAAGTTTATTGAGCTCTAAGAGTTTAAGTTCATTGTGTGCTTGAACAGCACCACGTACATCAATGCCTGACCCAAAACAGTCTGTGAGGCCTTATGCTGATACATATATATATATATATATAAAATAAGGAGCAATATTAAACTATTCTACCTATCAATGAATCTGGGGGAAAAAAGCAGGAAGTGCATGCTGGTGTGCTGAAATCAGCTGCTGCTCAAAGGTAGGCTGAAGTCTCATTTGTAGCCTTCAAAGGCAGAGCCTTTGAAGCAGAAGCTGATTATCCCTTGTTATGTTGGAAAACACAGCTCTAGAGTTGGAGGAGCAACCACCACTCAGGTGGTGAGGAGGAAGGTCACTAGAAAGAAGTCAGAGAGGCAGAGCCGCCTGGGAGACGGAGCTTTTCTGAGCAAGGGAGATGCCTGTTGCTTTTACTCTGCTCGGGGAAACACAGTCTTACGAAGAAAACTTCTTCACATGAGAGGATTCAGCAAATGTATTCACTCCTCATGCCATTTTTCTGCTGTAATGGAGAAGCCATGGACACCAGCCAAAAGGAGAAAGGCGCTGGTTGGTGGCATGACCTTCCATTGGGTACCAAGAGCCAGGAACTGCCTGGGACTGCAGCACTTGCTCAAGGAGTTACAGAGTTAGAATAAACTACAGGACCAAAATAAAACCACTGGAAGTGCTGACTTTTAAAATAACTCTATTTGTATTGACATAACCCACACATACAGATAAGCTTTATGTCATTACCAAAGATGGCCTCCACCAACTGCACATGCGACTCAGTACATAACACCTATGTCCTCACAACACCCCTGTGAGGTGGGGCAAGGCCGTGAACCCTGTTTCACCAGTGGGGAGCCTGTCAAAACTGATCAACTTGCTCATGGTCACCCAGGAAGTCTGTTGCTGAGCGACGAGTGAACTTCAGAGAGGGCAGCCATGGGGCTGCTCTATTGTCAAACGCTCCACAGTGCTGACAGCTTCCCTGCTCCACCACAGTCATTTCTGCTGTAAGGAAATGGCAATGAGCAGCAGGTGATGTCAACTAACTCCTCACAGGCATTGCAGTGATCATAAAACAGGAACTGGGAGAAGGGAGAAAAAAACCTGTGGAAAGACCAATCTGATTTGTAACCAAATGCCAGTCTTGAATGCCTACTGTGTTCCTAGTAACAAATTAAGTACATATCAAAAAGAAGTAGTACTTTAAGAAAACGGGACTTTTTAACCCCACCATCCCAGAATCATAGAGAACAGGGATGGAAGAACCCCAAGGGGTCATCAGGTCTTTCCCTCAGCTTCTATGATACCCTGTGGTTGGGTCTTTCAGTACAGGGTCCTTTCAGTAGATGGAGCTTATGGTGCTATTTTGGCTACTTGTGTCAGAGCTGCCCAGTGTCACATCAGGACCTGCATCCACACTGTCAGGATCCGCTTGATCTTTAGCAAAGTTGATGAAAACCTACAAGTTTAAAGGAAAACATTCAGTATGTGACAGCACAAAGAACTTATAATAGGGATGAATATAAAATAGGAAGGGCTGTTCATTGGACTGTGGGCAATGGAGAGCATGGCCAGGAACAGATTCACACTGGATTTGAGGATTGCAAATGTTAAGCTTTTATGGGCTAATGTAAAGGAATGGCTGCATGCTCCTATAGTGCCAACCAGACTCCTGGGATGCAAAGGGAGACATTCCTGCACAAAAACTCTTTGTTCTGCAGCTCATGTTTCACCAGTACGAGAGAGGTAATACCTGTGAGGTGGCTCCTTTTGATCGCAGTGTAATACAGCTACTTTATTACTTTATAAACCCATCTGTCTCTATATAATTGACATCCATGCAAGCACAATTGCGTATGATATAGAAAGGTATGTATAATCACACCTAGCAGTCTTTGTTTGAACAGTATCTACTAATGAATGCATAAAATACTCTCACTAGAACACTACCTGCCATCACATTTGCATATACCAAATAGTCCTCCCACAGAACATGACTGGGGCTTCCTGTGCTGTGCCTGCCTGTTTCTCACAGCCACTGCCCCTTACTAAAACAATACTGAGGATCTCTGTTTAACCATTTGTAGGATTACAGAGCTGCAGTTTTGCTCATCTCTCTGGGACAGACCTAAAATATCAGGTGATGATACTCAAGAGGATGATTTATTCTGGATAGTCCTTACAGCATCCATTGTTTCCTACGAGATTTTTATGCTAGTGGGAATGTTTTTTCCAAGAGAAGTTGGAAGGAACGTAACCATGAAGCTGTTTGGAGTAATGCTAAATGAACTTACAACCCAAATACAAGAAAGAGTGAAATCAAGCAAATTTCCAGGGCCAGTGGAAAGCCTAGCACAGGACTCAGGAGAGGTCCCTAATCCTGCCTTGCATCCACACCCACAAGGCTGTTGAAACCAGCAGTGACAGAGGGAAGAACAGATCCTGTATGCTACAGGCAGCTTTCTATGTGTGTTTTCGTAGTGCCAGCACAGGTATCTGGAGGCAGTTGTACTAATAAAGTATCCTCAGGAGCAATATAGATGGAAATCCTTTTCAAAATGTAGTCTATTGTGTGCAGCAGTACATTATGTGTAACCATCAGTCTGCTCCCCTGTTAACAGTTTTAAATGGATGGCTACACATCTTTAATTCCTTACCTCTTCTAATGTTGTTTGACTCACTGAGAAGTGCCTGATGTTGAAAGCCTCTTTGCTGGCTTCCAGGAGATCAAATATATTAGCTACCCCTCCTGCAGAGATGGGAACGTGATACTCCACCATGTTGAAATGCCGATCCTGTGGGAACAGGAGCAGTGGGGTCAAGTTAAGAGGTTGCAGCCAAACAGATCTGATGGCTGTCTGGCTGAGACAAGGAAAGAGGAGCTAATCATGGGAGAATGAAGGGGCAGAGGGTGTGTTCTCTCCTTCTGGCTCCCAAAGTTGAGGAATATTGTTGTCCCTTACTGACCAGTGTTTCTTCATTGGGAGTTTTTGTGGTGTTTGTGGCTGGAAGATGATAACTAAGCCCCAGTGCTGGAAGCCTGAGGGTAGCCATAGCATTTTCCAGCTAGAAGTCTGATGCTTTGATAAATGCAGAGATTGGGTTACGGACAATGGATAGGAATTGTGACTTGGTTACTCTGGTTTTACAGTTATCCAGTTACTGGCAGCACCCAGCCATCTCATTACCCACTGAATATGAAGTGGGTCTCTGTGCAGACCAGGCTTCAGTGAGACCAGTCCTCGGGCAGAGCTGCTTTATAGGATCACTGCAGCTGTATGGTTCAAGTTATTTAAGCCACCGAGGAACTTGGGTGCTCCAGCCCTTGGACAATGCTTCTGATAGCACTGGCTAGTGTGTGTGTATGAATATCTTACTCTCTGAGAGTGTGGATCTATGTGCACAGTATGTTACAAGATTACTATCTTGCAAGGTGCTCTTGGTTAATTTTAAGGGATGGAGAGGACCCCTCCTAGGAGCATTTGTCCTGTTTACCTTCAGGCAGGTATTTGGAAAGTGCGACTTCATGAATTCTGTCAACATCTCGGTGCAAACTGTGTTGCTATTTAAGTGCATCTTCACAGTGAATCCTCTTCCAAACCTAGGGGAAAGAGAAAATCACAATTAAACAGTAAAAAGAGAAACAGGAAATCCTTTGAGAGTGCTGCACAGCCTCCTTAGGGAAATCAAATCCAGGCCGAGTGCAGCTTGAATGGGGCCAGGGTCATTAACCTGGAGAGAAAATTAGTAAGAAGCCGAGCTATTGTGATAACTAATATAATTGAAGCTCAACCCTAACATGCATTTCACATTTTCAGGAGTGAACAGATTACTTTGGGGAGCACATCTCTGGGAAGAAAAGCTGTGAGTTAGTAGAAAGTGCATTAGTTAACACAGAAATTCTATGGTGCAGTAAGAAACTTTAACCAGAAAATGATGTTATTTTGATGCTCTGTTAACAGAAGGCTCATGTTCTGAGCCCTCAAAGCTGGCACTCAGTAACTGTTTGCTGTTCAGTGCAAGTGAAATAGGTGCATTTTACTGACCTGCTCTTGATATGCTGCAGAGAGCCAATGCACTGAAAACTGCCGTTCACCATAATAGCCAGCCTGGTACAGAGAGCTTCACATTCTTCCATGCTGAAAAAACAACAAAGAAATTCTAATCAGTCATTGAGAAAGTATAAAAACCAGTTATTTTAGGAATCAGAGAACATTACCCACTAAAGTGTTGTGGGTCTCTGTGGACACCCACATTCAGCCACATCAAACCCCCAAACCTCTAAGATCTTGGTGCCCTAAAATCAGTGGGGAGCATCAAGGAGGGGTCTCTCCATACCTTCTGCAGACACTGAAATTGGAGGCAGAGGCAAACCAGCCCTACCTGTGGGATGTGAGTATCACAGAGCATTTGTTCTGCACTTCCTCGCTGACGATTTTCCAAAGGTGGCGTTTAGCATTTGGATCCATTCCAGAGCTTGGTTCATCCTATTGGGAAAGACGGGACTGAATGTAAATTTGCACTCAAAATCCGATCTTCCTAACACTGTGGTCTTCTGAGGCTCCTCATTAGTATTATGTTTGCTAGTATGCTGGTACAGATCTGGGAGAAGGATTACCTTCAGTTGCATTATGCATTTGACTGAGAGATACAATCATAAAATGGTTGGTTTTGGAAGGGACCTTAAAGCTTATCCAGCTCCAACCCGCTGCCACTGGCAGGGACACCTTCTACTACAGCAGATTGCTCCAAGCCCCTGTGTCCAACCTGGCCTTGAACACTGCCAGGGATGGGGCAGCCACAGCTTCTCTGGGCACCCTGTGCCAGCGCCTCAGTGCCCTCACAGGGAAGAAGTTCTGCCTAAGAGCTTATCTCAGTCTCCCCTCTGGGAGAGTAAAGCCATTTCCCCCTTGTCCTGTCCTACAGGCCCTTGTCCAAATTCCCTCTTTCAGGTTTCTTGTAGCCCCTTTAGGCACTGGAGCTGCTCTCAGGTCTCACTGGAGCCTTCTTTTCTGCAGGCTGAACCAGCCCAGCTCTCTCAGACTGTGTCTAGAGCAGAGCTGCTCCAGCCCTTGCAGCATCTGTGTCCAAGGAGGTTTTGCTAGACTGTCAAAGTCTAGCCCTGCCAGCCCAAAGATCTGCTCATCTTTCCTCCAACAAGACCCGATTTCTCACCAGTAGCAAAATTGATGGATTCCCAATGAGAGCCAGAGCAGTTGACAATTTTCTGTTGGTGCCATAACTGCACATAGAGGTGACTCTGTCTTTGTAGGGCATCAGATTCAGTCGGTGGAGAAGCTGGAGTACAACCTATGGGAGCAAGAGTACTGCTTTCACACCAATGTCCAGGCATAAATTACCACATTCCTATCTATTTATTGAAAGACTAATTAAATGAATGTAAAAGCTCTCAATAACTGGAAAATGCTGTAAGTCAATCCCCAGTGTTACTCACTCCTTTGATATCTCTCTCTGGGATGCCATGGAGCCTAGCATAGTAATACATATGTTCTTCCACAGTCAGCAAGTCATCCAAGGCATCTTCTTGAGGGCAGTAGCCAAAGAGTGACCAGTGTGCCTCACTAATGTCATTCAAGGACCTGTGTAAGGAAGTTGGCAAGTCATTTTAAACACAGTGCATTGCCAATGCACTCTAGAATCAGAGAAGAGAGAGAAAAACCCTTTATTCTGCTTCCTACTCCCTTGCCCAACCCTTGAAGGAAAATGCTATGAATTTGCAGACCTTCAACTTTTAGCCCCTCAGTTCCACAAAGGAAGAATTAGACTTATGATGTCTGTTAGATATGATGTCTAGTACATAGCTCTTCAATTACCAGCACCTCAGATGGCACAGCTACCACCAATTCTCCTGTTGAAGAGCATTTTGAGGTGAAGTCCCGCTGGTCTCCAGATACTTGCTCAGTAGTGGGATCACACTCAGCTGAGGATCTGAGTCTGATCCCATTTGCAATGGAATGAAGTGGAAGAAGCGCCTCTGGGAACAGCAGAGGTACAACAGCCAACAGCCAAATGCAGACCCCGAGGGAAGCAACCACACCATCTTCAAAGGATGAAATTCCCCACATAATTTATCTGTGCTCTGTTTTGAAAGTTCTGTTTCAGACTTTTACATTTCTCTTCGTTTGCCATCCAGCCTTAAAAACTGGATCACACGCCTTCCCCAGAAACCACACACTCCATACCCAGAATGATCCTGGACCCGCAACCTTCCACTGGATGCTCCAATATCACCTGTCAGCATCTTAAAGATGGTTGTCTTGCCAGCTCCATTCACACCAAGCAAGCCAAAGCACTGGGATGAGGGAGAGAAAAGTAGAAATGTAACCACACTGTATTTATAATGCAGAAATACTGCTCCAAGATGAGTGCTCAGTGCATCTTGTCTCTTCTTTACTTTGGACCCTTGAGCAAGATGAACTGCAGGAGACTTAGAGGTACTCAGAGCACATGAACATTACAATGGAGGTTGGTTGTGGTGCAATATACTGCAGCTTACACTTAGGACCGTCTGTTTAATATGGTGAAGAATTAAAGATGTATCTCTAAGAGAGTCGTTCCTTTCACTGCAAGATATATTTCTGCAGCGAGCTCATCTGACAGGCCAAATCCACATCATCTCATTTGTGCAAAGCCTCCCATTGACAGGAACAGAGCTAGTCATAGGAATGAGGTGAGTGAGGTTTGTGCTGTCGTTCATAAAACCTTAATGCAACACAAGATTTTTGTCAAATAATCTCCCTAATGCACTACATTAATAAGATTAAGAACTGGCTTCCTGTAGTGCAGTTCAGTTTCTCATGTGAAAATCTATCTTTTATTGCTAAGGTTGGAGATATGCAGTTGTGTGCTGCATAAGCAATCACCATTGTGCTGATAATTACTGTTATTTTCATATCATTAGTACAGACCAGATGATATGAAAACCCTCATGTGCTGGGCTCGCTGCAGATGCACAGCACTGATCCAAGGCTCTTCCCCACCTTGGGGTCCATACAGAGACAGTATCTGTGCACAGTCTGCAGTGCAGGGCCACAGCCTCTGATTGACACATGAGGATTGGCACCCTAAACCCCACCAGCATCAGGGTAACTTTTGCAAGAAGGAAAAATTCCTCTGCCAGAAAGATGAGCACCACAGCCTCCACAGCTGTCCTCCTGCCCAGCATCCTGTGTCCTTTCATCTCAGTGAGATCCAGGTAATTAAAAGAATCAGGTACCAAGGATTAATTCCAAGCTTCCCAACAACAGCCTGAGGTAGAATTTGGTCTCCACTTCCCTCTGGATCTCAGAGGTCCTCTGTGTACTTCCTTCTTTTCTCATGAGTCAGAACTGCACTGACATGGCCACAGAATATTTTTTCCTTAGAGTTAGTTTTAAGGCCTGATTCATGGAAACGGGTGTTCAGCTGAAGTGATTTGTTTTTCCCTAATGGGAAAATACAAGCAGATAACCCTGACTCACTGTCTTACATGCAGTTTAGATGAATAATTGCACCTGAACAAATTCTGCTGCCCTCATTTACCATACACTAATCCCCAGTGATGCCCCAGGCTGTGTTAGGTGCTGTGCAAACAGCAAGCAGACACTTTGCTCTGAATACAGCTCTATCACTGTCCCACCCGCTTTTTGTCTTTCTAGGGCCTTCATACTGTTGACTCACGTCCCAAATCCACCAGGAGCCTTTCAGCACTACCATAACCCAGAGAATCCATGAATACAGTGAAGAAGGAAGAGATCAGAGCAGAACAAACCATTATAGTTGTGCTGGGACAGCAGCAAGGACAAGGTCAGAAGATGACTGTTGGACTGTGTATGTGTTCCAGTTTCCCTGCCCAGGATAGAAGGTACCAGCGGCCTTTTCACCTTGCTTACCTCCCCAGCTGGAATGCCAAGGCTGATGTTTTTCACAGCCATGATGCGCTTGTGAGGAAGGTGGTAGATCTTTGTGAGGTTCTGGAGCTGCACCACATCAAAGTCAGCTTTGCCAGACTCCACACGGTTCCTCTCTGCCTGGACATCCCCATCCTCTTCAGCTGCAGGTGGCAGAAGTAATGCTTTGCCATGTACTCTGTCAAACAGGAACCTGTGGCAAGGGAAGAGAGGTGACCTTACCCTCTGGCAAGCAGACAGCAGTGGGCCTATGTGCTTGGGATAGATACTAAGGTCCTGTGAGATCCTAGAGCATGTAAAAAAATACTCAGACATACAGATAGTTTCTGTTCTTTCTTGGTATTTGCTCCATTGAGGGAATTAAAACCACCAGAATTCATTTTAATCCCACTTTGTTTTCTCTTTCTCAGCAAATTCTCTGGATGGAGCAGGCCCTGCCTCGTGGACACTCTCACAATGCAGGTGATAAGATTGTTCTTACTCCTGCCTGTGTGCACTCAAGCCAGAGGGGACAGGGAGGTTCTAACAGAGCTGGCTGTCAATGGACTGACTGCTTCTACACAACGCCAGGTCTGAATCTGCTCCCACAGATGCAGCTTGGCTTTCCTAAGGGAAACCAAATGCAGGGGGTGGTCTCAGTCCTCTTGAGGCTTTTGGGAGTCTTGCAAAGGAATTCCCACAAAGCCGCTTAGAACAGGCTAAGCCCCAACATTCAGGACTGCGGGCAGAAAGTGCCTAATGTTGAGTCAAGCCAGGGACGTATCAAGTGTGTGCCTCATTTCCCCTTGAGAACATCTGCCCACCAAACCCACAGCCCTGAAGCAAGGGCTGTAGTCTAATCCAGGAAGGACTACCAAGAGACTCCAGTAACCTACACCTCTATTAGTTAATACACTAATTACTGGTAGGTGCTGGGACTGCTGCCAGGGAAAACTTGCTCCATGTTTGCAAAGTGTCTTGGAAATTTATGGGCTTTGTAATTGACAATGATGGTGTGAGAGCCTAGAACTAAACCACTGAGCGCTGGCTTGGTCTGTTTTCATTGCAAGACTCCCAATGTTACTTACTCTAGTATGTTGTTCCAGAGCCTCTGAATCATCCTGTCATGGACTGTAAGACGAATGGCAAAAAACACAGTGCCCTGGATAAACATGGCAAACAGCTTGGATGTGGTCTTGTCCAGCTCAAAGGTTCTGTCAGGGTAGTCTACTCCATAGGCTTTTAAGAAGCCCAGCAGCGCCTGATCCTGTGACAGTTCAATCAAGCCATAGCCGAAGCAAAATTGTGGGAACAGGAGGAACACATGCCTCAAGTTTTCAGCGAGATCATGCAAGCCCTGAAAACAACAAAAAGCAGCACAGTCAGTCACTGCTTTTATTCTAGGAATAAATTCATAGGCTTTACCTTGGGACTGAAGTATAACAATTACATTGGGATTTGCTTGTGTCTCAGAGCAGAGATAAATTGAGAGCAAAGAGCTCTGGAGACAGCTCGTTTCACAGGCACAAGGGTCAGGAAAGTCAACAGGCTCTGAGGTTGTGATCACCCATAGTAAACAGCAGGCAGTTCCCTGCAGACTCCCTCACTGCTGCTTCAGCTGCTCACCCTGTGCACGCAGCAGCGCCATATCCACCCATCAACCAGAAATGAATCCTGCCACTGAGCTGTACAGTGCCTCCTAAAACTGCACAGCTGCTGTAGCAGCCTACTCCCCTGGAGCACTGTCCTAGCTGCTTCCCTTGGACAAGCATCTTCATGAAACACAAGATTTGTCTTTCATAGACATAGAAGGGCCTTTCTAGCTGATTAATGGCAAAACAGCCCAGTGCACAGCCTCACACTTATGAACCCTCATACATAGAGATTTGGTGTGTTTCTAGCAGAAGAAAGCATTAGCTCACACAGCAAAGATGAGAGGCTGTAAATTAGCATGGAAAGAAACTGACTTCCTGCCACTGAGGCACAGAGAGCTAAAAGATGATCAGAACTGCACATCCCTGAAAATCTAGAAGGTTGCTAAAGAAGCACTGTCCAGCTAGAGAGGAAAATCAACCCAGCTATTGCTTTACAAAGCGACTGCCCTTCATAAAAGAAAGAACTCTAAATGTAAGGTGTACCTTGTATTACAGTGATTCCTAGCGATATCTCAGTTTAAAAGAAGGCTTTACTTTAGGGAATTATCACTGCCTCTGAGTCATTTGTCATCCTTGCAGGGAGAAGATGATTGCATTACAGATCTAGATGACAGACAGCTAGTGGTGGGCTTAATGCAGCACGTCAGACTCAGGGCCATGACATGTAGTTGTCACTCTCCACAGTTTGTGCTGCAAGAAATTCTTCCCTGTGAGGGTGCTGAGGCGCTGGCACAGGGTGCCCAGAGAAGCTGTGGCTGCCCCATCCCTGGC
>JANRGW010045043.1:31355-54680 GCA_024733675.1 Psilopsiagon aymara | reverse complement strand
CCAGTATTTTTCCCCCTCAGCTTATCAGTCATGTCAGTCCCACCCGACAAGGAATAACTGAAGGCCAAATTCAATTCAGCTTTCATCTACACCTGCAAAGCTTATGTCATCTTCACTGAAGGCTTCTTGAGTGTGGCAGATGAGTATTTGGCTAGTAGGATGTCAGAGATAAGGCCATGAAACTCTTGGGAAATGCTGTGGTTACTGAGCCCTGCCCATGACAGCACCGATACGGATGCAGATCTGCTCCAATTAAGTCCTGCAGCATGCAAACAATGAGGAAAAGAATTTGGGAAGGAATTTAGGACCTGTGAATAATTTTGACTTCAGCTCTCACCAATTGTGTGTTCCGTGGTGCATTGCACAGTCAATCACTCCCAAGAGCTCCTGAGCACCTGAAAATTATACTGATGCAAAACAAACCCTTAAGTGCCTTCACAATGTTAAGGGTCATGATGCAGGCGCTGGTTTATGTGCTCTGCTGGAAAGTAATGTCATATCTTAGCCTGCTAATAGCAAAAAGAGTATTTGTCATCATCAGAACATACTATCAATAATCTTTACAGGAGATGCTTGCCAAAAGAATTACTCCAGCTACCCTGCAAAGGAAGCAAGCCTAGCCTGGGAACAAACCTTGGCAACGTCTGCTGATAGGAGCCTGCAAACTGAGCAGTAATGTGGGTTTCGTGCAAGATCCTCTCTAATAATCTAATCAGCGTCATTAAGGAAACCTTTCAAGAACAGCTAGAGGTGCCTGGTGACTCTGAGCTTCACAGGTTAGTTTCCCTGACATGTGCTGTGTTTCACTGGCAATGCATTTGGCTTAACTACTTAGCATGGTTTTCCGCTCAATGCCACCTTTCTTCCCTGCCAGAAGCCCACCGGACCTGAGTTTTGGCAGCACTTTGCAAACAGGATTCCTGAGGTTTAGCACTACACGTGGAACAGGAAATCCGAGTCTGTATATCTGCACAAAAGCGTGTGTATTTGTGCCTGAGCCTGGTGCTCAGCCAGCTGCAGGAGAAACCACTGAGGTAAATGGAGCAAGACATAGGTGGTGAAGAGCTCTCCCAGGTCTTGAGTATTGCTGCATGCTGATGAAGTGCATTTGTAGTGAAACTCTAAGACTGAAAGGTCCCCCGGGCACTTGGCTGAGCTGCATTCTCACCCCTACCCAAGCCCACTGTGAGGAACAGGTACAAGTGCAGCAAAGCAAACAGCGTTTGCTCACACACACCTCATTCATCAGGACAGCGTGCACCATGCCTGTGGCCTCCACCCACAAGAAATCCAAACCCCTTGAAAAGATCATGCCAGTCAGACGGGATTAGAGCACAAACCCCCATTACGGCCAGTGTACGACCTGTTTGGGCAGGTGGATGCAGACAGCAGAGGGCTTCTGCCTGTGCTCCAGGCTGGCATGGCAGGAGCCTGCTCTACTCTGGAGGCAGCTCAGTGCTGCCTTTAGTGCAGTCTGGCACCACATCCAGCCCAGCACTGGGGAATGCAGGGCAGCTCCTGCATGAAGAAATACATGCCTTGTCGAGGTGGGCGATGCTGGCTAAATGTGTGCTTTTATGGGTGCGGGACAGGGCAGCTTGGGTCTGTCGGTACTTGCCCACCTACAAATGCAGGGAAAGAGCTGGAGAGACTTGTTCTTCATGGCTCCAGGTCTCAGTCCTTTCCTCCCAAACTCACAAGGAGCTTCTCTGTGCAGTGGAGCTCAGCTTGGGGGCTGAGGTGTCTGTGAAAGCGCAGGACACTGAAGCCCTGTGGACTCCAGCAGCACTGCAGTTCTCACTTCCATGATGTCCCAGTGGCCAGAAGGGGCTGTTTTGGCACTGCACAGCACAGCAGTAGATGGCATCAAAAATGCCCTGTGCTAAACAGGCACTTTCTGCTGGAGCACCCCAGCACCCATCAGAAGTAAAACCTGTCCTGGCTTCATCTGAGCCTGAGTTTATCCACTTCCAACTTCTGCATCTCACTTATGCCTTTAGCAGCAGCATAAGGCTCTGGATTAGCAAACAGACGTTTAAGCTTTAACAAATCAAACCCAAATGCTTCCATGGCATCCTGCAGCGAGCGGGGCAAGCAGCCTTCACCAGCATGGCTCCATCCCCATGGAGCAGCCCAGCATCAGAGCAGGGCAAGCAAGTCACAGGAGACTGACAACCCCAGATCAGGCTGATGACGGGAACATCAGCCCCATTTTTAAGAATCAGACATTTTTTAATATCTTTAAATCCAAGGATGCCACTGGGCTTTTTCCTGGGTATTAATTAAAACCTCTCTCAGACAGAAGTCTTCAGCCCACGACTTGAAAGAGGAAGAAATTGCACCTCCCTTCAGAAGTCCCTGGAAGTAAGTCCTAGCAAAAGCAGCACAGGCGTTCTCCCAGGCCAGCATACCTTGACTTGGCTTTCATCTTGGCATGAAATGCAGTAATCACTCTTTTTTTCACCCATAATAATCTAAGCAAGTGGAGTCTAATTAACAGAGCCCTCATCCTCTGATGCTCAGCAATCAGCCATATGGCACATACGTAAGCGAACATCAGTGATTAGACGGGTTGAACTCTCTGTAACATTACAGCATGAAAACAGGCTACCAAGTCTGCAGCAGCACTTCCTTTGTATGCTTGGATTGCACTAGCAAGGAAATGGGGAGTTTTGTAGTTTTGCTTCTGTGGCTGCTGTTTCGCTCTGGTTATAAAGGGATTTCTCATTGAACAGCACTGCTTAGACAAGGCATGTCATTATTTAAGAACTGATTCAATTTATGGGTTACCTAGCAATACTCCAAAGCACGTTACGAAAGGCAATTGTGAGCTCCTGGTGGCCACTTGCTAGGATTAAAAGAGGCTATTTGTTTTTCACAAGCATAAGCTGTACACCTTTTGAATCACCCTTGATTGCAGGGATATGGGATGTTTGCTCAGTGCATGAATGTCCTATTAATGTGAGCATGCACCTGGCAGAGCACAGCTGTATCACCACTAGTTGTTGCACTCCAGTACCTCACACTAGCACCTTGTCAGCTACTGATGTTTCAGTTGTGCAGACATTATTTCTTAAGGCTTTTCCTAAAAGTGTTTGCTGACTGCTTATAAACAAAGCAGATGCATTTGACAGCACCCACGCCCCGCTCATGCTCTTCCACCACTTGCCCCCATGGTGCTAGCCCATTGGATGTGGTCTCTCCTGCTGAGAAGCATCTGCCGGGTCTGGCTGTGCCATGCTTGGAGACCTCTCTGCTCACACTCAAGTTTGTGCAGTGCATTTCCCATGGGGGGAAGGCACAAGCACCAAGACGTCCCAGCTCTGCACCCAGCCTGGTGGGGACAGAAAGTGAGCCAAGAGTGGGAAGGAAGACTTAGGGCAATCCATACAGTAGAGAGAGAGGTCTCCAAACACACCAGCACAGAGAGCACCAGCTAATAGAGGAGTCTCTCATAAACATCATATATTTGTAGGACAGTGCAGCTATAGTGGAGGAGAACATTTTAACTGAGCTACAGAGGACAAGAATATTGGAGCTATTGAATGCAATTTTTTTGTTGCTTAAATATTAAATAGGTTGTGTTTGCTTCAAAATCTTACTTATCATTTATGGTTTCTACTTCCCAAAGACCCATATCTTTAGGAAAAGCATTATGAATCTGATCTATTTGAAACTAGCTCTAAATCACAACAAATATAAACTCTTTTTCAAAGACACTTCAATCTAAATAACTGCTATGACAATTTCATGCTAAAATCGATCAATAAATGAACATTTTGTTTCTCTTGTTTGTGCTACCCTACAAGTGCTGTGTCAGGGCCAGCTTGTCCCTGTATGTTTGATGAAAAGAGAAGCAGTGTGCTATTGTATAATTACTTTATGTCCAGGACAGGTTTCATTCTTCCCTTTTTCCAACACCAGCTTCTCTCATGGGCTCTGTTGGACTGTTTTTTCCCAGGCCTTACCCTTGGTTTCTCACTGGGGACTCAGCCTCAGGACCCAGCTGACTCCTCAGCCCTGCACCATCACAGCTTCTTTCTCCCTTTTGTAATTACCTGTTTAAAACCAGCTCGTTCACTGGGTGGGTGCAGTGTTTTCAACATGTCCCTGTTACCCTCTGATAGATGGTCTCACATGAGGTTAAAGTCACTAATTTAAAACACACAAAGCGGGTGCTGCAGAATGAGCCTTAATCAGAAATGAGGCCACAGAGAGAAAACAGAAGGTGTTCTTCCAGATATACCCCATCTACTAGAAAATTTCACCCGTGGGAAGTCTTCAAACACCTCTGCTCTAAATGTTTCCCAACTCCTTTTTCCTCCCACAGTAAAAGCCCTGCTGTCCCATCTCTTTTGGAAACACTTAACCCTTGAGCAGAGACTTCAGGCTCCAGCACTTCATGGTGCCAGTCCTCTGGTGGCCTGGCCAAAAAGCAGGAATGCTCTCCACAGAGCTGACACCAAAGCACTTCTTACCAAAGAAAGTGAAACTCAAATGCAACCTCTCAGCTCACCTCCCCCCTTACAGTACAGCCTGTCTCCTCTTGGTCTGATGCATGAGCCCCAGCGTGGTCCTACCACCCTCCAGAGACCCCCAAAAATGCATTTCTCATTTCTCATGGCTCCTGTCCTGCTCTGTTGCTGCTCTGCCTCTGAGTGGCTCAGGGAAGTGGAAGGGAGGCACTGGGACAAACCTTCAGTCACCCATAAGGATCTAGTTATCAAGTGACCACCATTGCCATGTGCTCCTCAACTGCATAATCCAGGTCCTGTCCCACTTCCCAGTACCTCACCATCCCCTGCCACAGAGCTGGGAAGGGGCTAGACACAAGCCAGCTCTGGGTGCCAACGAGCCAAACAATATCCTCATACTTCTGGTAGTCTGAAGAGCTGAAGAGATTGGGATTTTTATCCTAATCCCTAAGAAAAACCCCTCTCCATTTCTAGGCCAACATGGGCACTTGCTTGCAGTATTTGTGATATTGGTGCTTCATGCATAACTTTATCTTACAAAGACCATAGTAACAACCTTTGGGAGTGATGCTGCTGAGGCCACCTGACGTTGTACTGCTGACACTGTTCTCTGGCACACTGCTTGGTACCCAGCCTCTCCGCAGCGCTCCCCCACAACTGGTGGCAGCTCTTGCCACCCTCCTGTCATGAATCAGGTCCATGCTGAAGTGGAAGGGCACAAGACAGAAGAAAACAGCAGCCTTTGACACCAGCCTGATCTAGGAATGAAGCACTTGTTTTAACCTGCAAACATGCAACATCCACCCCAAGCTTTCCTACCTCATTGCAGAAAGGAGGGATGGGAAGTGTCTCCCAGAGCACTCACAGGCAGGTCCTGACTGCTTTGTGAATAAAGAACACAGAAAACTCAAAGTAAATGCAACATGTTTTATTTGAGGTTGGAATAAATTACAACTGTAAAGCACAATTTATTGCTTTATAAATTGTTTGCTCTTAAAAGGCATTAATATCAAACATAAACAAAACAAAGACACATTCAATTAGTTCAGTTCTCTTTAGCTTCATGAACAGCTCAGTAGGGGGATTTCATTCTATGTACAACTGAAATCTCTGATCATAGGCTCATAAACTTCACTTTGACATGCATTGCCATTCAGACATATTGAGGGGAATGCAGACGTGTTAATTTGCTTTAGGATATAATTCTTCTTGCAATTTTCCCTAAAATATCCCATTGAATACCCAGTCCTTCATTTCTCACTCAACTACAAATCTCACTGATCTAAAAAAAGCTCTTTTGAAAGATATGTGGGGCTTTTCTACGCTTGCAGAAGGAGGACTTCCAAGTCGAAAATAGGAATGAGTCTGGTCCCAAAACTAAGTGAAAAACAAACTCCTCCTAGATTAAAATACTGAAATCCCACTCACAAAAACGTCCTCCCAGTTTTGCAAAAAATACCAGCATTATCTGAAAAACAAAGTGGATAATTCATATTTTTTACTGTAGAGGTACTCCATGTCCGAGACTGAATGTTGCTCAGCACCTGTACTCCAGGATTTAGACCCAGGCAAGTCCAGTCTGCACTGAGTCCTGGGGATGGATGAGAGGGTGCTCACAGGAGGCTACATGGCATGGAGAACTCTGCAGTATCCAGCTCTGAACGCAGATGCTGCGACATGATGAGCTGGATGTGGCTGGCTCCAGCTAGACAGGACAGGCAGAAGGAAGCTCAAAAAGTCACTTCTTCAGCCCCTGGGGAATCACAGCTCCTGAATGCCGGAAAGGGAATAGACATTGATTGGGAGCTGTCATTGCACCGTGGAAAAGGATTGCACCAAAGCGTCCTGCCCTGCTCTGACTCACACAAGGACCAAGCACTCCTGCATGCTGGCTCCAGAATAGCATCTCCCTGAGCTATTCCCTGAGCAGGGAGCATGCACCTCTGCTCTGCTTTCCCAGCTGGGTCCAAAGCAGCATAAAGTGAGCTGGCTTATGCCCTGTATTACATCAGAGGTAGAGCTCTCCAGAAACAGAACCAGAGACTCCTGCCTCAATGAGCCCTTGGAACTACTCAGGAAGCTTGCAAAGAACACCTCCAGGGCAGCTTCTCTTCTAGTCACAAATCTAACTTCAAATATAATGATCTAACAGTGCAGAAAATCCTCCTAAGACTGGCCTGGTATTACTCAGGAAGTTCCTATTTGGAGAAGGGTTTCTTCTCACACCAGCCTCTAGTGTTCTTGTCATGCCTACAAGAATGTGAACAGCTGAGTGAGATGCTAGGATAATTTACACTACATTACTGAATGGAATGGGCAAGACTATTACTGGATCCAGGAAATACATATCAAATTTGAAGAAAAATACCATTACATTGATCCTGGTGTGATTTCAGTTTTCATTAAAATTTCATCAGTAATGTACACATCTTCAGTGTGTTTTATACATAATCTCATGAAAGAAGAAAAACAGCAAACACACTTTCTTCTACTAAACATGATTCCCTCAGAAAATGTGTTTCTGTGTCCTGCTGCCAGCTGCCATCTTTGTACAGCCTGTGCTCATAATAGCTCCCAACAAGCCAAGTGCCATTGCAGAGCTTTGGTGGGAGGCTGGGCCATACCTGGAGCTGCGCTGAACTGGGCCAGTTGTTCAGCACTTTTCAGTGTCCTCCTCACTCAGGGACTGGACAACCCAGGTTTAGCTCTCAGCCACATGGTAAAGTGCTTAATGGAGGGGTGGGGAACAGTAATGCCCCTTCCTCCACCTCAGCTCCTGCCTTGGCAGAGGCTCGTGGATAGCTGACTTTGTGGGCGCTTTGCACTAGCAGAAGGACACACTGCAGCTGGGACAAGGGCATGCCCGATTCATCATCATTCTTAACTCAGAAATGTGCAAGCCTTTAAAACCATCAGTCATCTCATTCATGCTCACCGAGAACAGATTCTTGGCTGACTTCTTTTTTTTCTTAGCAGTTCTGAACTTTGCTTTGAAGATGAGAAGGAAGAAACAGCCTTCGGGGAGAGGGACAAGCAGAGACTCCCGCAAATCAAACTGCAGGCACATGTCATCCACCGCAGCAGTGACCTCCAGATTGCACTTTACAGCACAACATCTTATTATCTTAAACTTTAATTTCTCATCCCTTTCAAAGGCTCCCGAAAGCATTCCTTTCTGTGTCAGTGAGATGTCCCATGGCAGTCTACAGAGAAAACTCAGTCACCAGGACAAGTTACAGGTTTACATTTAAGCACAGACTCTGAAGAGCAGGCCAAGGAGCAGACTTACTCCATTTTCTGGAGCAAGTGCCATACCAAGCAGCAAGACAAGCACACAGTGAGAAGGAGTGCACTGGGCTGGGATTTGGCAGAGGGAGTTAATTCACCTTCCCCTTGTTCATGAAACAATCAGAAAAAGGGAACAGTTTATACTAACTTCAGGTTCCTCAAACATTCCCAGCTCATCAAACACCACCAAAATATTTCTCCTCTTTTAACAGTTCTCACTCATTGCTCCCCTCAGACCAAGCACACCCGGCAGAAATCTCTTAAGAAATCACACTTCTAGGAAAAAAAGAAACAATAAACTTCAGGATTGCTACATCCCAGCTAGGGCTCATTTATTCATCTGCAAAGCCTCTTATCCCTCCTGAGCTGCCCATTTGCTGGGCACTTGCAGTCAGAGAGAGCAGATCAGGAGTTCTTCACTCCATTCACATCTTTATTTCTCATTCATTCTTGCCTCTGGCAAGGCACTGAGGCCAGCACTATCTTAGGGGTTTCTGTTTAAAGCACCTTCTGACTGATTGGGACCCAGGTTCCTACTGAACTGAAAAGCAGACGGAACAATCACTGAGTGCATCTGAAAGCACAGTAGTTCACTGGTGTGTTTGTTCATGAGGAGGGCAGTGTTCAGCCACTCCACCAAAATATGGCAGGCATATTAATTAGTGGTTACAAAATGCTCTAACTTTCACAGACCTTTATAAGTGCTGAGCATTTGAATTGGCAGGACAGCCATGCCTGAGAATCAGTGCATTGTTAGAAAGTGACGTTTCCTCTCCTACAGTCCTTCCCCTCACAAAGTGTCTCATGAAACAAACAAGTGTCTATATTGTGGTTTTACCAAGGCAGGAACTGGGTCAGAGATGGATGTCAGCTGAATCAGACCCATGGAGCAGATGAACAACTTAGTCAAGCGAAAACTAAGTCATTTGAGGCCAGGCCCAGGGCTCCATCCCCCCTACCAGAGGTTACTAACTAGGGGACATAAATAATCCCCCAGAGGAACTCATGTATCATGAAGGGCAAAGAGCCTCTGAAGCTATGCATAATGTCATAAAGTACAGCACAAGGATATTACATATTTAGCTCTATCACTCCTTCTCTGTCACGATGCAGTGGGTTGCTCTGATAGTTGCCTTCTGGTCAGCCTATTATGTTATTTCCTACGGAAACACAGGTAAAGATGTGCATATGATTCAGTAGTACAAGAGGAGTTGGGTTGTACATGGGCTGAAAGAATGTTTCTTGTACCCAAATGCGATTTTTGCATGCATCTGCATACTCCCCCAGATGCTGCCGCTGCCGCGCTCCATGCCCGAGTTTCATGCCAGGATTGCTCTGAGTAGCAGGCATATCATACACGCACAGTGACCCAGTACAAGAGCACATTCTGCAGGCCATATCTCAGGCAAAAATTCACCTACAAACCCTAAGTTTGTTGGGAGTTCTTTGCAGTGAATCGGGCTTTCACTAGGAATTAACATAAGCTGCAATGACAAATCTTACACTCTGTGCACTTGCTTATTTTCTTTTCACAGTTCAACCACTTTCTGCCTTAATACTAAACGACCAAAGCCTTACATAGCATTCAGAGCATCATTTTCTCTTGGCTGTGTTTCTCTATGCTCTAAGCCTCTATCACAATGCATGCAAAGGATAACGGCTGAAGTTGTAATGCTTTTAACTAAAAAAATACTTTAAAAAAATAAACATAAATTATTTATTCTTCTTTGTCCACTGTTTTAAGCACTGAGTCTTCTCCCAAGATTTTACACAGTTCATTCAGTCTCTGCTGCATTTTAGGAATTCCTGCAAGCTGGGATTCCAGTCTCTGTTTTTCCTCACTCAGTGTTAAGCGGATAGCAGTGTCCAACTGCTCGAAACGCCAACCGCCTTGTCCATCAAACTGCAGCAAGTGACTGTGGTACTTCCTGCAGTAGAAATTAAAACATTAGTGATGGCTCAGTGAACAGATGGTTCATTTTTGCACACAAATTTGGATGCCTGTGTCTCTTTTCAATGGTGCCTCTCGGGAAGCTGAGAGCTGTCCAGTTTTGGATCACTGGCTAAGACATTTTCAGTGACTCATAATCCCAGGACACTCTTTCCTAAGAGTACTGGGTATGTCAAGCCTGTCAGCAGGACCCCCCTGTGGCTACAGGTGACTCCACCAGACTCCTTTTTCTCCAGGAGCTTAAACAGCAGCAGCAGACAGGGCTCCCTTCTCCCCCAGGAATGCTAGCCCCTAGTCTCAGTTTATTTCATTTACTTTGCTTTCTGAGAGACTTTTTACCTCCACAGCAGAAAATACATTCAGGCAGGCACGGTGCAACTGATGCTACTGATAAAACTCTAATTAGTTCAAATTACAACTCAGTTTGTTCCCCCGCATCTCATAAGGATGGATAAAGAAGCCTCCAAGTCCTAAAATATGGTTCAGTTTGCACGGGCGCAAACCAAAAACGTCTGCGTAGGAGTCAGTACGAGGGTGTGTGCATCGAAAATATTCAAAGGTGTACATGTGGAGTTTGTCTAGGCCTGACAAGACATTTATTAGGAGGTGCATGAGGAACAGCAAAGAGTTCCCTCAGTGTAATTTATCACTATAAATTACAGAAGATGAGACACATCATAAAACAGTGATTATAAATCCATCCAGGGAATGTGACAGTTCAATAAACTCAACAGCTTATGACATGGGACTCAACAGAGATTCAACTCCAGGCTTATATTCATCACTTCTTGCATATTAATCTTTGTGACACCAAAAGCTTAATCTTCCCCTCTAAAGTAGCCAATATTTTGATTAAAAGAGCAAATATTTCCTGGTACAATTCTGAGAAAAAGAAAACAGCCCATAAACCCGGTTTCTGTCTATGCAGTGCACTATTTGCAGATGCATACCTGAGTTAAAGGCATTTAATGCTTATTTCTAAATGCTCAGCACTTCTGTTTACTTCTCCAGAACCCTATAATTCCAGTAATACTGTGGAGTTTACAAGAACAATCCCAAACCTTTCTGAATAGCATTGGTACTATGAAACAAGAAATACTGGTGGGAAACTGAACTCAAAAGGTCTTTCTCACAAGTTCTTCAGCATAACTTCCCTCTGTACCACCATTATCTATAGGTGAGGTGCTCTCAAATACCTGTTTCCTTGAGCAGTGGTTTTAAGAACAATGCCAAACTTTAAAAGATTTAAATACTACCCTTTTTTTAAGTGTAATTTAAATTATTTTAAACCCAAATGTCCGTGTGACTTCTTTTTCCTACCGGAATACCTGGTTTTTTTCTTAACATTTAGGTCCTGATCCAGCAAAAGCTATTGCCACTGCCACCATCTATACAGCTACAGGAGGAATGCTGAGAAAAACATCTTTTTCAGTGAAGCAGACACTGATGCAATTTCTTTCCTTCGAGGCAATGGATGATAAAGGATGTTTTTGTCACCAGTTAAAAAAAAACCAATAATTGGACAGCAGAGATAAAGGAGTTCAGAAAAATAGTCTCTGCTAAAGTTAATTCACACCTTCTTGATCTCCATTTGCCCTTTAAAGTATCTGGTTGTTTTACGTGTTCAGTAACTACATTTATTTCTGTTGAGGGACTCTTCCATACTTAGTACTCCCTCATAAGAATGATGCTTCTCAGGATTCCAGCATTTGCTTTTTTAACAGACAATCAGATTTTGAAAGCTCTCAAACCCTGCAGAGGACACAACTGAAGTTAAACCACCAAATGTGTTATTCCTATGGAAGAAAAAAGAGTAGCTTAACCACTTGCCATGTTTCCCATTGTCTCCCTGCGCTGATAAACTTCTCCAGGACAGCTCCTGGATCTTTACACCTTTACAGAATAATGTGATGATATCGGTTGTGTCTGTGGTGTGATGGGCTCATTAATTGCTCTTAGGTACCTGCATGTTGCTATTAATACTTAATCACTGGAACATATTTAAAAAAACAAGAGGGAGGAATAAATACATGCCAAAGAATGAAAAAGAAAAATCAATACCAAATGCATTTACATCACCATTACTGTAGACAAGTTATCTTAGAAAGAGCAGTAGATATTGACTAAACAACTGCCCTCGTATGAAGAGTAAAGGCCAATCCATTGCCTGTCAGAAAGCTATAAGTAAGGATCATGATTAGCCCCTGAACATACTTACCAAAGAGAAGGTCTGTGTGTAATAGAAAGCAGGGATATCCCAGCAGCTTTTGCAGCTTGGAATATTTTTCCTTCAACATCAATGCTTACAGCACTCGTGCATTCGTCCAGCAATGCATATTTCGGCCTTTCAAAAGCAGACAAAGAACATTACTCTTCTATGTTTTGGATGATATTCCCATGTACAATGTTTAATTGAAAGAACAACAGAAAGGAGAGAGCTATTTTTGCCAGACAGCTGTCTCTCATTTACAGCTGGAAGTTGGCTAGCAACAAATAACAAAGTTTCCACGCACTACTCAGGTGCAGAGACAGCTTTCAGGAAAAATGAGGTTTATTCCCTGGTCTGTCTGAGTACACAGTGATCTAACTTTAGTGCTCTAGTTTGACCTAGTATTATTCTATCCTCTCATCAAGTCATGCAGTGGCTCAGCCAACTCAGAAACTTTCTACCCACTGCTATGTACGGATTAGGCTGCCTTTGTGTGCTTGTAGTCTCCAAGACCAAGACTGCCTAGCTTTCAAACTTCCACAGCCTCAGCAACAGTCCACAAGACTTCTGCAGTATTAATAGGACAAATGCAGGGAAGATGTTTGTGCCTGAGATGTTAAAGAAAGGAACATCTGGAAAGTGTATGCTATGTTGCCAAAAGCAAAGCTGAAAAGCATTGCTCCAACTAAAAACTTGCACAAAGAAACAAGGTCTGTGGTCCTATGCAACCATCTAGCAGTACTGCATATTGCATGGAGATTAAAGCCTGCTACTGCTCAAACTACAAGTGGAAACCTGCAAATCTCTTTCCCCTCAGATGCTACTTAAAGAACAAACTGAAATGCTTACTTATGGTAAAACATCCGAGCCATGCCCATCCTTTGTTTTTCTCCTCCCGATAAGACATCTTTCCAATCCATGACAGCATCCCAGCCTTTAAAAAAAAAAAAAATGCGAACAAAACCCATCAGGACAATGTAAGGTTATGGAGAAAATGCAGCTTCATTTGCAATATCTCTGCCATCAAAATCACAAAGGGCATTGCCATTGCAGAAGAGACAGCTCAGGGTTCTGAATCACATCTTCTGACCTACCTTAGCACTCAATTGGAAAAATGTCCCAAACATCATGTCAATTTTGAAAGTGGAATTTAACCTTTTTGGTCATGTAGGAATTGTCAAAAAAACTTTACATACAATCTCTTTGAAAAAAACATCTTTTCCCTGTCTATAACTAAGGAATTCATTCTGCCATGTTTGTTTTACAGAGCAATTTGCTATTCTTTCTTGAAAGGTGTGAGTGAAAATTATAAACCACTTCAGAGAAATAAAGCGCAAAAACCCATAGAGAGCACTGCCAGACTCCACTCACTACTCCAGGCAAACAGTAACTGTCATCAGACTCAACAGAACAGAGGGATGCATTCTGTGCGCACAGATAAGCAGCCAACATACAAAACTGGACACAGACAGAAGGATTTTCTATACAAACTTCCCACTACCTTCATTTAAAAATGACCCACAACTGTTGTAACCCTGGGTATCCTTATTCAATATTCTGCATAGAATCTAACTGATTTTTTGTCTTGATCACTTTCAGATACATGCAACAGAAGTGTTATGCCTTCTGTCTGACCTGGTATTCCTGTGAGTACTCTTGTATGATTCATGCCCACTAATGAAAAACTTCAAATACCAAACTACCCTACTGAAAATTAGCTTTTAATCTAACAATCCACATGGATGAAGCAGCAAAATGAGGTTTGAAAACGGAAAGTGTGGATGCAGAGAGAATTTGGTAAGACATTTCTCTAATAGAGCTGCTTCTCTAATTCACACTGCAGCTGGAGCAGGGATGAGCAAGAAAAAAAACAGTTTCCAAATCAGCCCAGAAGCACTGTATCTACAAAATTAACAACATAACCTGTGGCTCTGCCACTGCCCCACTGAAAATAAACATTTACCAGAAAAAAAACTATAAGCAAGGCAAAGCAAGGGGGGTGGGCTGTGTCATTTCTGGCATCTGAACAAAGGTGAGACAAGTGGGGCTTGTGAGGGTGCAGGGGATTGGGGAGTGCTCTGCCCATGCTTGGTTGCTGCACCAGGGCTTGGCAGGTCTGAACGAAACCTCAGTGAAGCATCTGGTGAGAGGCTGTGTGACTGAAAACAGGAATTGATAATGCTAGACACTGAACGCCAAGGATTTTCTCTATGTAAAATTGTAAAATACAATGCAATGTTTTTTTAATGTATCTAGTTAGATTTAAAAAAACACACATGCACACTCTAGAAAGACATCACCTTTAGTGATTCTACTGTTTTTCCTTAGTTTCTTTCCATTCTTGCTTAAGGATCCCAGTGGGCATCCCCCTTGGAAGCACATACAGTGCTTTCTGTCAGGAGGCTCCTATCTTCGCTAGATGGAGTTGGGTAATGATTAACTGAATCACCAGTTGGATGAACACTGGTAAAAGGAACAGATAAAGAGAGGTTGCTGCTGAGCAGTCCCAGTGCTGGGACCACACAGTGGGCGTGAGTGATGTTCCAGTTAACACTTTCAGCTTCCAAAAAAAGACTGTAAAATACATGGAGCACCACTTTTTGGCAAAAGGTTCTAGGGGCAAGAGATGGGAATGGACCTTCAAGAAAGCCATAGAAACAACTATTCTTTTGAAGACAACATTCAGACTACTGCTAATATTCTGTTTTTAAGCTGAGAATATAGATGAACTGAAGGGATCTGGATCTGAGCTAAGGTGTGTGTTGGTGAGCATGTGAGCACATGTGCCCGGGAAACAGCACCTGCATTTACAGTTTTTTCCAGATCAGCTGGTTTAAAAGACCAAAAGGGAATACAGTTCAAGAAGCATCATCATCTTGTCAGCAAAATCATTCTATTACTTCCCTAAAGGTGCAAGATTTAGCCTCCATTTACTGGCATACAATGATCTTCTCTGAGGTCACTTCACCTTACATTCTAACTGAGTATCAGCAGCGCATCTTGCCTCTTCCTGTCTAGCTCCCTCCTTTAATTTTCCTATTCGTCACTGGGAATGTCTCAAACAACAGATGAGGAAGAATCCTTTTTAATATTGTCCCTTTTTCAAAAACATTTTCTAAGGTCTCAACAATTTCCTCTGAACACTTGGGCATTGTAACTCACAAGAAACTGACTCCCTACAGTGCATTAACAATAATGCACCTACTTGTTTCTCTTTTCTTCCTGTTGACACGGCATATGTCAGTGAAGGTCACCAGTGTTCTAAAAATATCAGCCGAGTCAGTGGCTTATGTCACCCATAGCTACATCCACTTCACAGATGAAGAACTGAAACAGCTTGT
This sequence comes from Psilopsiagon aymara, assembly GCA_024733675.1. Taxonomy (NCBI): domain Eukaryota; kingdom Metazoa; phylum Chordata; class Aves; order Psittaciformes; family Psittacidae; genus Psilopsiagon; species Psilopsiagon aymara. Next base: position 39,416 of record JANRGW010045043.1, on the reverse strand, counting down.
TCGTGAATGCAGAACAAATGAAATGGCTTGTGAATGAACGCAGCACAAACTTCTCAGTAGGTACAAACATAAATCTTGGCATTTAGAGTCCAAAGTCCCTGCCCAGATTCTTGTTACACATAGCCTTTGGTTGCACAGTGCATGATGTAAATGTGACAAACACTGGATGTCACAGAAATGCCTTTTCCAACCAATAAGACAAAGACCATGTGCAATGTGTTAGGGCAGAGCAACAGCAGTAGAAATACATACAGCTGTCAGCAGAAATTAGTGACAGCCTCATGACAGCAGTATTTCCTTTTCTTGCATGGCTAAGAACCTTAAGTTCCTCTTACCTCCATTTTCTGAAGGGAAAAGAAAGCCAAATTCAACAACAACAACAAACAAAGGGCTACATCTGAGGTCTGTGGCACAGTGTATCCTTCATCCTTGTAAATCCTCACACTTAACATGCAAGACAGAGTGTTCAGCTGCCAGAACAAGATAAAAGTTCTTTTCCAGATCTACATTGCAGTGTCATCAGACGTGGGCTGGATTCCTACAGCTTCACGACAGAAGAAAGGCTACCACAGCAAACTATAGCCAGAGAGTCCACCCCTGGTGAGTTTCTGAACATGGAGGCCTCTTGCACAGCCTAAGTCCCCAGGCAGCTGTCAAAATGGAAGAGAGCAGAGCCTGGGAGCTTCGCAGGATGAATATGCAAGGACAATCCTTAGTTGAGGGAGGAACAAAGAACCCATCAATTGCATGAGCCCCAGCTCAGCATGACACTGCAAGAGATTGTGCCTCTGGATTTCAGAGCCACTGGAAAAGCCAGCAGAGCATTCCAGCATTCCTGCTGGTGCCAATAACAAAAGCAAACACAGAGCTAAAATGCTCAGATGAAAAATTTGGGAGAGAGGAAATGTGCCTGTCTGTTTATACGTGGCCCAGCACAAAGGTTCCCTGGACAAGACCCAAAGATATGACAAATGTGCAAAATAATGAGGAATAATTATAATCTGGGGTGCTGAGAAACCATAAACAGGTTGAACTTGCTCAGTAATGTCATCAGCTCCAACCTGACAGGTCTGGTCATGCACTGAGCGTGCTGCTACACGTACCCATGGCTCCTCTCATGTGACAGGCTATTAGCAGCCCAAGGCTGCATCACGATTGACACTTGTTAAATAAATATACACATATTTTCAAAGCAGGTCAAAAAGGAACCCCTTTATGCATATCTACTGCATATCTCCATGCCATTACCCACAATTTCTGGACATGCCTTTTCATCACCCATGCTAAAGACAACCTTCTTTGCTATCCTCATTTCATACAAGATTACTTTTCTGGTACAGCTAGCAACTTTGCAGGTGTTGATGGGGGCTCCTTATTGATAATACAAAGGTAAGTAGCAAAATGCATTCCTGTAATGTCCAGCAGGTGAGAAAAACATTGGTGTGGGCCTCAGTGGGAAGGAAATTCTGACCCCACCAGCAAAGAGGGCTATATCAATAGCAATTGTACTGGGTTCTTCTAGGGCTTAGGCTCAGGGACATCTGGAATGGTGGTGGTGGTGAGGAGAGGGACAGTTGTTCTGGTGATCTTGATGTACTCTGTTGTTACCAACTGAAAAAGTTTCATGATGGCAATACAGAAGCTAAATGCCAATCTGGGCTAATTATTCTTCTAACCGTTCTGTTTAGTTCTAACTGGACCAAACCTTATTGCTAGAAAATCAGAGGAATTTCTGCCATTGGCAGCAACAAGAACATCAGACTCACTTGGGATCTGGTGACCCTTGTACTGATGCAATGTAGAAGTAATTCAGCCAAAGACAATAAAGTTATGCCAGGACAAATAAACTGAGTCAGAGTTGAGCTCTTCTGGCTCCATCTGGTTTTGTCATGACTGCCCACAGGGAGCAGAACACAAAACTGCAAAGCATCTTATTATACACACAAGATACTCATGGTCAATTAAAGCACAACAGGGTCATGCCCTGCTGTCTAGTAGAGGCTTAATACTGCAGGGGATAGGTGAAAGGGGATGAGACAGAAGTAAGCCTCTGAAGTAGAAGAGGATCTACAGACAAAAATACTGAAGAACCATGTCAGATTTCTATAACGTAATGACTGACAGATAGTTAGCTCCATTCTAAGGATGGTTTATGGAATCAGTTCAAAACAGCGTGGACGTATCTGCTATATCCACCGTAATCTGAATAACTAAAAATGGTTTCATTGATTTTTTTTTTAGATGTATTAAATTTTCAGAAGCTGTTTATAATATAGAATAGAAACTGGCCGGGAATTTTTCAGCAAAACTTCTTTTCTATTGGAAAACACCAATCTTTGTCAATCATCAAAGAAGTCTGCAAGGAGGAAAAAGATGGCTTGGGGCAAGCCCCTTGTTCTACAAGTTTTATATGTAATTTTTCATTATTTTGCAAAGAAAAAGATCCATTTTTAATAGAAATCACTTTATCTCAAAAGTTTGATTTTAAGAAAAAAATAAAAATTCAAATTAAAAAAATAATTCAGCTACCTATAAGCAAAATTTTTAACTGCTCACTTTCAACAAATAGTTCACTGGCTTGCTGGTTCAGAAAAACAGAATATGAGTCTTTGTCTCAGACTGGGGGAGCTCTAATGAGTATGTAAGCATATGAAATCCATGTAACGTGTCCAATCATATGTCACGGATTTCCTCTCTGCTCCCTTGGCACTTGCCTCCTGCAAATGCCTAAGGAGAAAAGGGAACAATTAAGTGTATTATAGACCTAAAAACTTCCTGGTATGTGGTAATCTCTCCCGTTTTCCGGCTTTCTCACTTCTGTCATTTTAGATCGCCAAGTACCCAAGACACTTCTTTGGTAACATTTGTGCAGACTTTTGCACAGTGTGTCCTTATCCTGACTGTAGTTTCAATAGAGCACAAGTGACCATTAACAGTTTTTTACAGATTGTGTGTGTCTCACATACACAGTCAGACAGGCAGATGAACAACAACAGGGTCAGCAATAAATACTTTCTTTGGCTCAGAAAGTAGAGCAAGACTGATCCAAACCTGGGGGTTCAGTTTGGCAACACAGAACACTGACCCCAGACAACGGTACCTAATGTGTGGAGCACAGTAACTGCTCCATCACCCATTACATGCTCCAGCTGCAGGGTTATAAACCACAACTACACACATTCAGAGACTGCTGGGATATGGTTTTGGCCACTGAGGGTCAAGTACTAATCAGTACATCTACAAGTACCAGCACGCTATGAATGCACACTTCACTGTGGCTTCTTGCCACAGACAATTTAACTGCTCCTCCTTTTCCAGCTCCCCATTCTAACGCATCTTCTTGTTCTTCTGCAATCTGCAAAGTGACTCAGGAATACTAGCAGGGACAGGTACAATGTCAGTGTAGGAGTAGAGGACTTCTCTGCAATTATTCCAGTCACTGAGTTTAGCTCTCTGCCCACTTTTTCAATCCTTGTGTCATAGTATCAGATCTGAATAACTATCTGAATCAGAATAGTGGCAGAATCTTATTTTCTTGTGGAACCTGATGCCCAACTTGAGTCATTCTTAACAAAGAAGCTTTAACCCAAGGATAAGAGTCTATTGACAGGATTGTGAGGTGGAGAAGTATCTGCAGGTATACAATTGCTGCTGTAAATGATTACTACTCCATGCTCTAAAATGTGCAGAAAAGACAGCAGATGAGCGCCCATGTATACTTAAAGAAATAACAAAGCAACAGGCTGCCATCCAGGAATGGGAAGAAAAAGCCAGGAAATGCTTCAATTCCTTAGACACAAAAGAAGCCTTTAGCATCTTAACTGCCCCCTACTTTTAGGACAAACAACGGTGAGAACACATGGCAACTTAAACTGTAAATGGTAGCTGGTAACAATCTACTGCTAGCCATTGTCCTTTGGTTATTTTTCAGTTGCTCACACTGGTGGTGTGGTATCAGACACTCCTTCTCATGACATACAGTTCTGCTGATCCCATTAACCAAGTGGGTGAAAGAAGCCCTACCTCTCCTGTTCACACGCTTTTGAGTTGATGCAGTCAGTGACATTACAAGGTTTTAAGACAGGTTACATTTCCTAAAATGAAGGAAGGTCAGTGATCTCTCAATACCACGAAAAGACTGTCCATTACAAGAGAACAAGGATGTTCAGCTTGGACATAGATTTACTGAGGAGAAGAGGAGCACTTTGCTCTTCTCTCTCCGTTAGCATCAGGAGCAACAATGATGTGGTTGCACAGCTCCCACAACCACAGAAAGTCTGGATCCAGTTTTGCCAGTTGAGTAAGTAAAGTTCAGTCACACTGAGACACACATACAAGGAACGGATTTTGTAAAGCTTTTCACAGAACTATGCAATTTACCTCCTTCTCTTTGAACTATGTGGTACAGATGAACCATGTGCAGGATAGACTCCAGATCTTGATCTTGGTAGCCTTTCTCATGCATGTCATCTACTGTGTCTGGATAGATGACTTGATCACGTAGCGTTCCAATGGACATGTAGGGCCTGAGAAATACAGAGAAACCAATCAGTCTGGAGCTGGCTCCAAGCGAGTGCATCTTGCTGATACTCTGTAAGCAGAGTACAATGGCTTAAACACTGTGTTGCTAAAACTAGATTTATCTGTGGGTGCATTGTGGGCAAACATTTTTCTAAACTTTCCCTAAGGACAATATATTGTTCCCATAACAGCTGATTACAGGGTAGCAGCAGCGGCAGTATTTGCATGAAAACAAAATGACAGCTCAGGCAAAATAAACATCCACTTCATAGCCCCCTCTCACTGCTTTCACTTGGAATAGGGGAAACTCTATGCTGTGTTCAAAGTTTGGTACGTTTAGAGATTACACACTGAATTAAACACTCACACGTTAAAATCAAATGGTAACAAAAATGTGCAGCTCAGATTTGGAAGAAATTTCCACAGTGCAGGAGGAGATGCCAAAGTAAGGCAGAAGAACACTGAAAGCCTCCTTTGCACACTATTAATTTGGACTGCAGTACTGGGACTGGGTGTAACTTATCTGGCTCCAGAAGCCAGTGTAACGCTTCTGAATTGCAAAAAAGCACACATTAGACAAGCTGATCAGCTTAAACCTCCCAGTGCCAGCCTCCCTCTGCCAAGCACAAGGCTGAGCTGTATGTGAAGCAGCTTCTGAATCACCACGTTCCCAGACCAGGTAATCCCATCCATCTTACCAAAACAAGCAGTGTCCACCTTGGCGCCAGAGTCGCAATCATGGCTATGTCTCTGCAATGGCTATGGATGGTCTCCACAATGTCACAAGCTGTTCCTAGCCTCTGGTACAGCCCAGACCCCATAAATCCTCATAGTCTCTAACCAAAGTCAGCTCAAAGAACAACCGTACAGCTCTCTAAAAGATACCAAGCCATTCAGGCTACGATGGCAAAAGCAACCTAAGAAATCTGACCATCTCTTTTCCTGCTTTTCTTCTAAGGATTTCTTGTGAAGGACAAGCACCTATCCAGTCCCACAGACCCTGCTGATACTCCTGGAAGCTGGAAACACCCTGGGAATGATCTGTGAGATTTTGAGTTTGGAAGAGAAGGCCAGAGCTGAAGAACACTCAGGCTCCAGACTCTGTTCTGCTTTCTGAGCCATTAACTCCCTCTGGGTTCATCTGCCAAAACAATGCTAATCTTATTAAAGCTGTGGTGCCAGGGGATGATGAAGAGAGGAGCAGTTAAAATTAGGCCAGCAATGGGGAGGCTTCCAAGAAGCTTGCCCTTGCCACTGAGAACTGCTTCCAACAACTTCACAGTGCATTGATGAGGGGTCCATTTTCTTCCCTGATGAGCTCTGGACCTGTGTGGTGGGCAGGTCTCAGCCATGTAGAGGTTTTCCCTGAATCTGAGAAAATCTGAAATCTTAAAGAGCTTTCTCTGAAATCTCTTTTTCCCTTAGCAGATTTCTTCCATTCCCTTGGAGGTTTCTCTGCAGAAGGGGTGGCTCTACCCATTGTTACTCTGAGAGCCCCCAAGATACACCACAAAATAATTTGAAGGAATTCAAAGTAATTTGAAGGAATTCATAATGCAACAGATTTAGAATTATTGAACTGCAACACGAACAGAAAGTCACATTCAAGCTGGCATCAGAGGCTTTAATGGTTGTAGTGCTGCAGAAATCCATGGTGAGCCCGTCTGTACCTGCCTGAACCACTTTCACTCTCAGTTTGCTGAGGGTGGGAAGCGCAGGGGATCTGGACTGCTAGCAAATATTGGTCATCTCCCTGCTGTGGGCAGGCACCAAGATGGAGCCAAACCAGAACTACAAATCAAATACAAGCACTGTTGCTCCTCTTCGCTCATTGTTCTGCTTTCTGCTAATTGTGGGAAGAGTGCTGCTCTGGGCTGCTGCATGAACACCAGCATCAACTGCAGTGAACCATTTAAATTAATGGGGATATTGCAAAATATCAGCTCTAAACATTATGTAATTTCATGGAATAATGATATATTACATTGCCATGGTGCTCTCCATCTAAAATCCCAAAGGGCTTTTACTTCTTACATATGTGGAAATTATTTCACTCCAGGCTGCTGCCATTTCTGGGACAGAAGACAGCAACTCCGCCAGGGCTCAGAGAAGTTTAAATCAGGCTGGGCTTAAGACTGTATTATAGGTGAAGCTGCAAGTAAGGGCAACGAGGACAGAGTTCCCTATCATATAATTTGGCTGGGGTTTAATACTTCATTCTTGTGAAGTGTGATCCTGTAACAACTAGAAGCTCTGAGATTTAACCTACTGCACAAGTGGGAAGACAATGCTCACAAGCACTGTGCCAGAACACTTGTAGCCATGCCGTTTACTGAGTCACCAGCACCACTCCCTGGTACAACTGGATTTGCCTTATGGTTTCCCATCTAAACACACCAGTACTACCAAGAACACCTCTCCATGCCTAGTTTGTAAAAACTAAAGAAAAGGCCGGGCTGCAGTGGAATAGTAAACCCCACCATTACTGCCTAACCAGCAGGCAGGAACAATGGCTTCTGGTTATGGGTCTGTCTAGGGAGATGCGAGAGCACGCTCTGCTTCACCCACCCTACAGGGAGTCATTCATGCCCCTGAGGGGACACATCATCTTGTCTGACATGTGATGTCTTATTTGGGGCTCCATCTCTTGCTAACAGAGAGGCACCTCTGTGGTTGGTTTGTCCCATCTATTTCAGTGTGGGGATGGATTGCCTCCTGGAGGTGTCTTGTTCCTCAGTGGGGGACAGAGCTCAGACAACTAACTTAGCTAACTTCTAAAGTGCTAAGGTGAGATGAGATCTAATCTAACTCACACTCTCACAATCTCATAGTAAACCAGACTTCTCTGTCTTTAACTTGAAGATAATAACCTCCTTAGGTACCAGGGGTGCCATAAAGTCCAACACAGTAAAACCCATTAAACATCAAATGTTATTGTAATCGCAGTTACAGGTGTGTGATAGCTCGGCATTAAGTGGTAAGAAGTAACTGGATGCAGGAACAGTGAAATTTTGGCTTTGCCAGTAAGCCCCTTGTTTGAATACTGTTTTCATTAAATTCTTAGTTCAAACAACAAAACCAGTCTTTTTCTCCTGAAGTAATACTCCAATTTAACCAGGCTTAATTGATTTCCGATGGAGTTTTTCTTCTGGGCCAGTGTCTGGGTTCCAGCCTCAAAGAAAGCACTCTTACGGACTCTGAAAGCAACACCTCTGCTGTGTGGAGGTCATGTCTTCAGTGGTAAGAGCTCAGCAATTGTTTTCTTTCTCTGCTCTCTGAAAACAGACTCCTACAGTGGTTTTGAGAGACAGGATATAAGATCAGGACCTTAAAAAGGAGAGGAGGATTGGCCAGGTTAATAAATGGTTGGAAGGGGGGTGCTATAGTCAGGGGTTTGGGTACCTTGAACATGGGACTCATTTTAGTAGGCCAGGTCTACTGGGGGCTGGTGAAGCTGGCCTGGCAAAGAAAGGGAAGAGTGGATTTGGTAGGAGGCTTGCCAGACTGGTCAAGGAGGCTTTAAACTAGATGTGCTGGGGG
>JANRGW010045043.1:13227-31255 GCA_024733675.1 Psilopsiagon aymara | reverse complement strand
TGGGAGGTGTCCTTGCCCATGGCAGGGGGGTTGGAACTAGATGATCTTAAGGTCCTTTCCAACCCTAACTATTCTATCATTCTATGATCCTTTTTTAAAGGTTTGGTATCAGACTTCCAGAAAGCTAAGAAAACTTACTGATCCTTGCCTGGTTTTCTGGAATTTCAAGGCATTTATTGGAAGCGACACGTTCATTTCTCAGAAACTGATCATTTTTTCAGGCAGTTTGACAATTTTATTGTATCACCAATTTGTGTTTGGTGCTTCACTTGGCAGAGTTGTAACTTCATTCTGCTAGTAACAAGCCATCATCCCTATGGCTTACGGCTTCCCCTGGCAGTGCAGGCTTCAAAGAAAGATGATATCAAGACATGCTGCAATCTGAAGCCTGTGGTATGGACAACTCCCCAGTGCCCTATTGACACATGACATTGTGTACAATGCTGGCAAATTACTGGGGAAATGATACTGGGAGAAAGGGCGAGTGTGGCCAATGATATGGCTTCTTTATTGTGGTTTGCTTTGGGAGGGAGGTGCTACAGAATGCATTGGAGTACACACCAGTAAGTTGTCTTTCCAAACAGAGGGCTTACATGCTGAAACTGTTAGGCATAAAAGGGAGGTACAATGCCAATTCAAAGGTTTTGAAGATTAACACATCACACTGTTAATGAGGCAGTGTTAGCTATAACTAACACTTAGTAATTCTCTGATGTCTTAAAGAGCAGAGGGCTTCACTCTTCTGGGTAGCAATTTAAGGGAAGATGATTTGCTTAGATGTCAGTAAATTTTTGTTCCCAAATCAGAACAAGATATATCCACTTGAAATGTTTACAAATGAATGTTTTCAAAGGTGTTTTCATCTTCCATGTAAAATAAATTGTGCTAACAGAACTGACATGTTCTGCCATCCATATTATTATTTTAAAGAATTACAGCAACTAATAAATATGCACTTTGAGAGGCTATAGAGCAATCAGAATGGCCAGAGTCTCAATTACAAGTGTTCTGGAATAAGAAAAGGACCAAAACCATATCTTAATTAGGAGCTGGCATCAGAAGTTATGGAATATTAGTCCAGTGTAAGTGCTCAAGAAAGAGTTTCCAGGTACAGGCTTTGATTAATACTTCCTCCATGGAAGATAAAGGCTAAAAATATGTGGCTTGTGATTTTGGAACCCATCTGCATGGCCCCAGCTAAGCCATCAGGACGTGACTTGCCATTTGCTGTCCAAGTGTGTTTGCAGTTATTATTGCACTATTATTCTCATAGCCATGCAAAGTTATGTGGGAAAATGATGTGTAATGCGACTATAAATTCTTGACTGATCCATCCTTTAAGTTTCTGTCTCTGGCTGACAAAATGCCTCTCTAATATATCCAAGTGGGAGAGAAAAAGGGGAACACTACACCTAGAATTCTCCTTTTCATATAAAATGCAGTTTGCATTTTCAAAGGAGATTGGGATGGTTTCAGAGTGCTTGCTTTGACATCTAACATAAAATGTATTCCAAATTAAAGCACCTCTGTTTAAGAAGATGACACTGGAGCTCAAGCTCCAGCCATGGATGTGTCTTCCTAGAAAACCTGGAAGATTATAAGGAGCCAGTGCTTGCACTGAAGAATCTCCAGTCCAGAAAGCCAAGAGCACAGCTCATACCTAAGACTGTGCCCAAATGCTGCCTAATTCCCCAGAAGGTCCAGTACAGCCCAGAATACAAAACCAGCATTTTAAGTCCAGCACAAAACACTGCAGCTACTAGAGATGCAAGAGGAAGGGCTGCATGACAAGCTAACGGTTAGCAAATTTCTTCCAACAACTGAGTTCAGGCTAAGCTCTCCTCAGCTTGCAGGGCATCAGATTCCCATTTTTCTAGGCAAGAGTCCAGGCTAAAGAGGAGTCAAAGGGAGGCCACATTCTGATCTTCCCACTGAAGCAAGGAAACTCCTGCTAAGGGGCAGGAATAGCGTGTCAGAAGAGAGTTACTGGAAAGAGCCTAATGACAACTACACTAGTGAGAGCCTTCAATTTGAAAGACGGGGACTTTAGTACTAGTTCCTTGTGACATATTATTTATGCTATTCCTTTTTCCCCCAATGCTCTTTAATATAAAAAGCAGTAACTACCCTAATCCTTCAGAAGCACTGTAAAAATATATTAAAGGGAGTTCTAATCTTATTTAGGTGCCTGGTCTCAGGAGAGAGCTTGTTATAGATAAAAGCATTAATGTTCAATACCCAGTTTGGCACCCAAACTTCAGTAGAAGGCAGGAGCTCAGGCATACATTTATATCTAGAAATTCCTATGGATTAACTCTAGGTGGCTCCCTTTACCTACTACTTTTCTTTTTTCGGCTACTTTTCCAAAAGCCCTAAACCTTTGCTTGATCATCTCAGGGCTCCACCTATACTCAGAACTTTCCATCACCTTGCTGGTGACAAGATCATTACTTTCAGGTGCTGTAATACCTGGGCTGGAATCACCTAAGCAGAACTCCAACTCTTGCCAGGTCAATAGTAAAACCTCCGTAGTTTTCAACAGCAGCCAAGCTTGATGAACAGTGATGCTCAAGAAATGCCAACCTCCACTAAGTGTTCTGCATTCCTCTTAGTTCTCTGCTGTCACCAATAAAATAAACAGCAAAAAAATAATGATGACACCACCTCAACAACTTTGAGAAAATAAAAGATCTTGAATGAATGTGAATTAAGTTCTTCTTAAGTAGCATTGTAGCTCTTGTAAGAGCATTAAGTAGTTCTCACACAGAAGGTGGTATTACCAGAGAGTTAAAAAATAATAAATAATATTTCACAAAATGTTAAAAAATCCACAAGCTCAGGTTACTGGGTTGTATCTAGTTCAAGGGTTTTTAGGGCCAGCTAAAGTTACAGCAATCCCTCTAAAGATATAAATAATTGATCTTTCTTTAAAATACCCTACATTGAACTCTCCTCTACACTCATACAGAACTAGTCATGATCGTCCTCTAAATATTTCAGATAGATCAGTTACCACAGTGGAATTCAATCAGCCTACAGCCATTAACGTCGTTAACAAGAAATGAAATGCATAGAATGGAAGGCTGAATTCTCAATGCATACAATTAGAATCTAATATCAAAAGCTGAAAAACCCCTCCACTGTGGTTTCCTTTGCAAAGAAGCCATGCACATCTCTGCAAGAAAATAATCTGGGAGGAAATAAGAACCAGAAAGGTAAAAGAAGCCTTTAATTTAAAGCTCTACTCATGCTCAGGTATCATCTCAGCTCATGATTTACTTATTCACCATTACCAAGATCACTTACGATAAAATTAGAACTGGTAAGATGGCATAAAAGTTTAAGGTGAACAATTGACAAAATTATTCAGTTCAGTCAATCTGTATCTTGTGATAGACAGAAATAACAGAAAAGACCAGAGGAACACATGTATGATTAAAAACAAATCCCAGAATATTTCTACAAAATACAAGCAGCTAATGCAACCTGAAATAATTATACATCCTGCAATGAATCAAATCAACCAGGCAGACAAGTAAAGGAAATATACTCTCCTTTTCTTAAACATCCAATTTTTGCAGGTCCGGTCTTTTCATACCTCTGGTAGTCCTGATGATAAAAGGATTATTTGGACGGATGATCATCAAGATTGATTCAATGCAAAAAGAACAATGAACAGCATGCTCTGGGCAAGAGTGCAGCCTGCCATACCCCAGCCTAAGAGGTGTTCCTGACTTTTATCACAACAATGTAACCCAATGAGCAAGGAAGTTTCCCTCTTTCAGAAAGATACCAAATAATTCATGGTTTTGCAGATGAGAAGTGACTCCTTACTTCACAGGGAAGAGGAAGTGCAGACAGTGAAACCTCTACAGCAGAGGCTGCTTTTGCTCCGGGTTTCTGTAATGCTTAGTTGTCCGTGGCATAGTTTTTTTCCCATGCACTGGCATATGAATTTGAAAGTAATACTAGAACAATAGCGTGTCTGCAGTGAAACACCCTGCCAACAAGTGAGAAGTCACACACTGCACTCACTTCCCTCCCTGATCCTTTGTGAAACACTGCATTACACAGGACAGAACACGACAGCGCAGAACACAAGAGACATACCAAGTATATAGATACATGGAATACTATTATAGCCATTTTACAAGCGTTATAGGTACCTGGAATCGCCACAAGAGAGCTGTAGTAATCTCTAGCAGAAACGAAAATTGATAGGGTGTAATTAATGCAAAACATTAGGCAGATAAACAAGCCTGGAAGACTCTTTCCTCTTGGGAAAGACATGCTCCCATCTAAACTAGGCTAGTGCTCACATGCTGAACTGCAGAAAATACTCATCTGCTACATGTTCCCATGAGACCATCATATAATTAATGACTCAAGAACAAAGAACTGAAAATCTAGTGTTCTGGGGACTACTCAGCATTATTTGCAGAAGAGACTCATCTCACCTAAAAGCTATCCATCTGAGTCTGAGTTAGTCACCCCAGACTCTGTAGTCAACAGAGTCCTCTAACCTCTGGCAGCTCTCATGTGTCTCAGATGTTTGTCCTAGGACACAGGATGTACAGCTGCAGTGATTTGAACTGGAAGACTATTGTGTATTGTGATGCACATTAACAGTTGGCCTGAGTGGACATGAGCCTGTGCTATACTTTTCTGCACTGTGCTGGGTTGTGCTGCACATATAACTTGGCCTTCATGCCAGTGCTCTGCTGCACTTATCACTTGGCTGCAGAATAAATTTTGCCAGCTAATCATAACGAAGGAGCCTGCAAGCAGCTCTCACTTGGCACCAGCAATTACACCACCTGTGTGTGCTTGTCTTTATCTTGAAGCGAAGCAGCATGTTCTCATGCTAACATCCTTTGTTTGACAGTGGAAATTATAAATGGAACTGTTTACAGCTAAGAAAATCCTGTCGGAGTGCTAAAGACCATAATGCCAACAAACCTTAGTACAGATGGAATCAAGTGCAGCCTGCCATGCTCTGACTAGAGGTCTGTCCAGCTCTGGGCTCCTAGCATCTGATGAGACTGATAACTGCCACAAAGGTGATGAAGAGACTGGCACATCACTCCTGTGAGGAAAGGCTGAGAAAGCTGGGACTGTTCAGCCTGGAGAAGAGAAGGCTCAGGGGAATCTCATCAATGTTTATAAACATTGGAAGGAAGGGTGTAAAGAAGAAAGAGCCAGGCCCTTTTCAGTGGTGCCCAGAGGCAATGGGCACAAACTGAAACACAGGAGGTTTCATCTGAACATCAGGAAACAATTTTTCACTGTGAGAGTGATAAAAGCATTGAAATAAGTTGCCCAGAGAGGCTGTGGTGTCTCAATTCTTGAAAATACTCAAGAGTTATCTGGACATGGTCCTGGGCAAACAGTTCTAGGTGGCCTTGCTTGAGCACAGGGGCTGGACCAGATGATCTCCAGAGGTTTCTTCCAACCTCAGCCAGTCTGTGATTTTGTGATTATCTACACTATCAACTTATTCTTATCTCCAATAAAAGGAATTTTAATCAATGCATTACACAGTTTGAATACCTTTCTTACTGGCATCAACAAAGAATGTCTAACTTTTAGCTGCCTAAATGAACAAAGATGAATTCTACCTTGAGTTTATGAGTTGATGGTTTCTTACTTTAACTTGTTGTGTGATGATGGAATACCTGTATAAAAAATGGCTAAGTCTTCTCTCTGGAAGGTAAGCAGCTACTAGTGAATACTGCGTTGTCTCCAAGAAATGTAGAAGAGAATCACCATGCTGAATAAAACTTACATTTTCCTTTCAAACCACAGTGAGTTGGAAGAGGGAAACATAGGACTAGACCCTAAGAAACATGTCTGAGTGAGCAGACCATGCAGAGGCTGGGAGAGTGCTGAAGGTCCAGCTCACCCTGGACCTGGGGCATGGTTCTGCAGCCCAGGACACAGGGGCAGGCAAAAGGCAGAGCCTGTAGTGCATAGGAAGGACTACCACATTCTCGTCAAGAGGGAAGTGTTGGCTATGCCTATTATTTGGACATTTAAAACCATAGAGCACTGTAATAAAGAGTTTCTGATTGAAAACTATATTAAGGAGGGAGAGAAAGGACTTATTTCCAGAGAAGATGGTACAGTTCTAATAAGTTATCAGAAGTTTGAGCTGTCCTGCTCTCACAAAAGCCAGCATCCTTTCAGTCTTTTCGTATCAAGCTTTTCATGTCAGGCAGGTTTTGTAGTTTACTTTTCCTAGTGTTAAATAGCCAAGGTGTTTCTCATAATTTGACACAAGGCTTCTGAAGCATGCTTTCCCAAGTAAAACATTACTGACACAGTAAACATTTGCCATTCTGCTCATCTGTCAAAGATCCTTTGTTGCACAGTTGCAATGTAGGGCATTAAGATGGAGGTAATTGCCCAAGCTGGACACAATAATGGCACTTCTCTGCAGAAACCAGGTCATGTAAACACAACCACCAGATTACTCCCTAACATGCAAGTTTGTCCATATCACTGCTAAGTTACACAGCAGTCTCAGTTGACCTGGAGGTGAATTTGTTCCCTTGGCACTGCTATCATAACTAAATTTTAAAGGCAAGTGAGCTGTTTGTCTCAGCAAAATGAACCTAGAACAGATTAAATGGATTGTCAGTTGCTTTGCTGGATGCATCCAATAAATACCAGCCACATATTCAGTGCTTATAATCTATTTAGTGACTTCACGTTTATAAAATGTGAAGCTTAACCTGACAATGTATTTTAAAAAAAAACAACTTCAAAGCCTACTTTTACCAGCTTTTAAATGAAGTTCCATAAATAGTCTGGCACATACCTGGAAAGGTGGTAACATGTAATTATTGGTGCTGAGTAAGAACTTTTGATATTCAAAATCCTATCAAAAGGAGCAAGTAGGGGGTGGAGGCATTGCAAGCTCATGCTGGCAAGAATGGCGTCCAAAATAAGTTATGAAACACGGAGCTGCTGATTGCCAGAGATCCTAGGAGAAATACTCCTGCAACTGGACATCCTCACAGACAGAAGTTTAGCTCTTGAGGAAAACATCTCAAAGGAATGTAAATGGATGAATTAGTGCCAGAGCTGAAACAAGATTTACATGCTTAGTACTGAAGCAGTACACAAAATAGGAAGGATGCTGCTTTGATTACAAGAATGGATTTTACTTTTTAGTGGCATACACATCAAGGCATTGAATCAGCCATGCAATGAATAGCACTTCACATTATACCTCTGTGTATCTTCATAGGAATGCAATGAGTTACTGAGTGGACATTAATCCTTTGAATGATCAAGTTCTTAAATGGATCCCAAATAAAAGGGACTTGGCTTGCACCAAGTTAAGTGACCACACTGCGCTTTAAGTGAGACATCTTCATGAGTCTGGAGAATGACACCTCTCCATCCATCTATACAGAAAGTGATAATAATAGAATCTGCTTCAACTAGAAAGGCCACCAATAAGTAAGAAATGGTACTGAAGTCTCTGTATCAAATCAAGCCTGAACTTCCGTGGTGATTCACAACTTGTCAACAAGGGTCCATTTGTATCAAGTGTGGTACTTGGCTTCTGTGCTTCAGACAACTGACCTCTAGGAAATGCACTAGTCTCCACATGGAGTAAAAGCTGAGCATGTATTAACACAACTCAGTTCCTCACCCATGTTTAAACATCATGGCCACAACTTGCTCCAGACATGACACCAGTCTGAAGGGACTGAGAGACCACAATGCCAGAGCATGCTGAAGTCCTTCACAAACATCAATTTAGCCACAGCCTTTCAAATTGGCACTGGATTTATTTAAATGCATCTTAAATCTAAACTAAACTCCAATGCAGCAAGCTGAGTAAAGCTTCAGCCTGGGATTTCTGCAACACTTTGCCAAATAACAGAAAAGATGTGTAAGCTGTGCTTTAATTACCTGACTCTTCTGTCTGGATGGTAAGGAAGGCACTTTACATGGCTTGAGAGGCAGTAGCAGCTAATCCACAAAGCCATTTTCCGTCTCTGACTATAAGCGTGGGTGAATCTTGTTCACAGTCTGCTACCAAGAGGTACTGTCAGTACCTGCGATCAGTCGGCACACAGACCTAGTCAAAAACCTTCAAACTTTAGAGCCGCAAGCAAGCCTTCAGTGGAAAAGGAGGGGTCTCTCAGTGATCCTGTCAGGCAAAGCTTCAGCTAACCTACAGGGCAGCAAGACAAGAACTTTTCTGATCTGGGTGAGACAAGACAGGACTTCCTTCATTCAGGAAGAAGTGGAAGCATTTCTAGACAAGGGCCAGTACGATGAATCAGGAAAAGCTGTGCCCTGGCTGAGAGGATAGCCTAACAGCCCTCTCAGATGCCAGGCCACACTTCTCAATGAACACAGAATACTGAGTTAACCTGTCTTGAACTGATTCATTTTAAAAACCAAAAATGAAGATACAAAGTAGCAGGCCATTTTTTAAAGCCAACCTATATCAAAATAGTATGCGCAACTGAAGCACAGTATGTTAGGAAGTTGTGAATGCTCCATCCCTGGCAGTGTTCAAGGCCAGGTTGGACAGAGCCTTGGGCAACATGACCCAGTGTGAGGCACCCCTGCCCATGGCAGGGGGGTTGGAACTAGATGATCTTAAGGTCTTTTCCAACCCTAACCATTCTATGATTCTATAGTCTGTGATAACACTGTCTACCACAGACCTTTTTCTCACCTATCAGATAAGTGGTGAACTTTGGAAATAAACATATTTAAAAGGAGCTTGATAACAGTAAGTATGAGAGAGAGATGCAGTATGCAAGGGAGTAGATATCTATATAGCACGATATGAACTGTATGAACTGATGGCAAAGTACTGAAGGAACAAGTCAACGTGGTGGTGTACTATCAGCAAAGTGCTGAAGGGCAGTGACAATGCTAGTGCGGTGCTGGCATGAGCAGAGTACAGTTTAACTCTGGCTGACCCAACTAAAGGGATCATAGGTAAAGACAGGGCAGTATGAGCTGACAAGAAATTAGGATGTAAAAATTAATATATCACAGACACATCTGAGCCAATTTAAATGGGATGAGGCAAAAGAACTCACATGGGCCTATTTGCATGTTACTTAATTTGGGCTACTACTCTAACAGACCACAAGCTAACAAGAAAGTAGTGTAGTACAGAAGAATCATATATATACACCTACTACACATGCACATACTTTCAGATACCCTGTATTACATATGAAAGTAACACAACAATTTTGCAAGATTAAATTGTTTAGGTAAGCAAGAATTGCCTTAGAAAACAACCATATTTTAATGACAGTAGCCACTACTAAACTACCTTCACACTTAAGATAACATTTGAATCACGCTATAATCTTCAAAGTTTCATGTGTTTAAAATGTAAAGATTGGTTTTATCTTATCATTTTATTATTTATATCACTTAGAACCAAAATGCTCTTGCTTTGTTTCACCCACATGATGAATATCCTTGGACTGCTTGAGATAAATAGCTTCAGACATTTGGATTACCCAACAGAGTTAAGGAGAGGAACTATATCTTCATAGCTGATGCAATTTTGCTTAGTAGCCAGGGGTATTTTTAGAATACAGAAGGAAAAACACCAGACAGGAAAAGACTTTTAAAGGAACCCCAGAAAAAATACCAGAAATAGAGCTGAGGTACGCAAAACCACAGAGCTTAGGTGGGTCAGATAAAGCCTTAAACTGTTATGTTCCATACTGCCCTAGCATTAATAAGGGTCAGCAAGGTATAATTAGATAAGTCTTAAATGATGAAGAATAAACTTCTGATACTAGTGCAACTTCAGTCGCCTCCATTTTAGGGCACATAAACGTGGTGTTGAAGGAAAGAAATATTAGGGATGTACTTGAATAAGCAATAGAGAGAATACAGAATTAGACCATCACTATGACCACTGAGAAAGTGTTCAGAGTTGGTCTTCTATTAAAATGGCACAAAGAATTACAGAGAAACTATGCATACTACTGGAGAAACACACCTCACAAAAATACCCAAATTACAGAAGAAGCAAGCTAGAGAGAAAAAACAGTAACAGTGGACCAGGAGAAAGAAGTACAGTTGATTCAAAATTACTCCAAGCTCTATGAAAGTGAATCAGACCTCAAGAAAGACAGAAAGAATTCTGAGAGACATTTTAGATTTGTGCTGTGCTAGCAAGACTCCAGTTGTGATAGAAGGTTCTGGAACCAACAGAGATTGCACAGGACATTTCTGCATGCAAACAGACAGTAAGACAGAGCTGCCAGGAAACAATAATTTATATCAATAACCAAGTGGTGATTACAGCTTTACTGTAGTTTCATGGTGAAGAGACATAAAGGAGTATTCCTGTGGTGGTGTCAAGGTAACCCGCAAGTATATAAGTGTGCAATTCTGCTTAGGTTTACATAAAACAACAGACAGCTAAGGAAATGAGAGCCAACATGTGCAGAATCTGTGTGTCCTTACAACTCAAAAACCTGAGACTTTCAGTTGGAGAACAAGGAGAGCTGGAGTTAATTGTTAAAAGAAATTGTATGCCAGAGCTCATTAATTCCTCAGAGATGTGAGCCTCCTTTCATGTTTAAGACCAACCAAGGAGGAACAGGACAGGAGATAGCAGGCTACCTTCAGATACACTGCTGATATGCTGTGAAAGGATTGATTGCTTTTTTAATTCCCTAAGCAAAACCTAGACTAGATGTCCCAGCACCTTGTCAAGCCTAATCTTAAAAGTGTCCAACATTGAGGAGTCTACCATTTCCCTGGAGAGAGTATTTCACTGGCTGATTGTTCTCACTGTGAAACAATGAAGAACATGAAACAAGTATGTTTTTCTTCTGAAGGGATGACCACTGAAAGACCACTATCACTTCAGGGAGAAACTGTCAGGGTTTCACTTGCTCCTCCTTTCCCTACAATGGTGAAGATCTTCCCTTTCCCAAACAAAACTAATAGCCAAGGCCAATGAAATCCTACTGAATATATCAAACAGATACTTTGGTACCACTGAAAACATGACTTGGGCTTTTGCAGCAGTACTCACACTACTCACATCATGGTTTTGTTATTCATTATTTAAAAAGATGTTTCTGAATTCTGATTTAAATCATGATTACTTACAAAGTAGAGCACCCATAAACATTTATTTTTTTTTATTTATGCTACCTTCTTGGCCAGTTAATTAAAAGAGGAATGCAAAAAAAAGTGGTTGATGAATTTTACTTTGCAAAAGAGGGACAGAGAGGTAGAAGGTGCAAGACCACACACTCTGCCAGTCACTGAGGCTCCAGTGAGATGTGACAATTTGCTGAGCTGTGATCAGTTCCTAGCAGTGATCCATGCCTTTAAACAAGCTGCTTCTGGTGCCAGTATGATGCTGGACTGTTTAAAGATTCTTAAAGCACCCTCCTCCTTTACAGGCCTGAACAGACAGTGACAGAGCCACGCTTGGAGAGGAAATCTCTGGGCTTCTCTCCCCCTGCCCTCAAAAGGGCGGTTTGTCCCATCACCATCCACCAGAACTGTGACTGATTAAGGACAAATTCTTCACAGCCTGGTACTATATAAGGGGAGAAAAATGAAATCCCACATTGATTCAAATAAAATCTAAAAAAACCCTAATATAATGATGCTAAGCAATCTAAAACCGTAAAAAGATAGATATGCCTAAGGCTCTGTTTTAAAGCCTACATGCTGCCTACATACTGCTAAATAAAGCTAATTACAAAGCATTTGTAGTGCTGATGAGATCTGGAATATACAATGAGATAATTCACTTTTGATAAGGCATACTTTTGTGAGTAGCTTTTCAGCCTGGCAAGGACACAGTATTTCCCACACATTTCTGGAATACTACGCCAGAACATTACAAACAGAGATGAAAAAATAATCGTTTCAGTGAGCTCCCATTTACTGTGGAGTATTTTGTTACTTAGTAGTCATGGTACTCTCCACCATTCACTGTGCGCAGATGAGGTTCCTACATTTGACTCCAAGAGAGTTGATGAAGAACTTGATGTGGCCACAGGCATGCAAGAGTAAACTTTTATCAAGCCCAATGGTAACTGTGTCCACTCAGAGAGCTGTCCACTATGTTCTTAGACCAAAAGACATTAAGGAGTATTCCTGTGGTGGTGTCAAGGTAACCTGCAAGTACGTAAGTGTGCACAAACTTAAACACAGTGATGTTGTTCTGACTGCTCTGATGGACATCCACCAATTCAAGATCCTTCTGGTATACCACAGTTTTCACCTACCCTGCTACAAAAGAGTGAGGTGGGTTGAATCCAGGTGATACCATCCTACCGCCTCCCAAATCCTCTCAGCCCAGAATATAAGTTTACCCTAAAGTTATGCTGAAATACATATATGATGAAAGGTAGGCAGGGCACTGCGTTTTCATCTGAAGTTGTAGACTTATGTCTAAAAAGAAACAAACAGAAGGTGATCCTGACCAAGCAGCAATTTGCACAGGGTTAACAAGCAAAACGGTTGCAGCAGGACCATCCAAAACAAGCTGCTTTCATTTTGGGACTTCAGAACAATTTACAAACCACTACAGAAATTCAAAATCTATTCTAGAGCTAGCAACAGACAAAAAACCCCAACTGAATGTGTAATGCATTTAGCCCATAAATAAATGAACTGTTGAACCACTCAGAAGTGGAACACAGGCAGAAAATAAAATGCCTGGACCACATAAGGCAATCCATGCAAAAGCCCTAAAAATCCAACAGATCTGTTATAAATCAGGTCCATAAATAAATAAAATTCAATTTTAAACTGGATCTCTTTCAAGTCATTCTTAGTGTCTCAGATACTCATCTAAGACTGTAAGCCAAAAGAACAAATATATTGGGCAAAAAAGCAACTCAGGATCCACCACAAGGACATCCTAACAAACAAATCTGATTGATTGCTGTCCTGTATCAACTCATTCAGGCACATTCACCCACAAATCCCTACAAGAAGCAGTGTCACAGTCCCTTTCCAAATACAAGACGCTCATTGTTGACAGGCCACACTTCCAAACCTACAGAACCCATACTGACACAGCTAAACTGTCCCCAAAAGCTGACTTCAAAATCTTCAGCCACATTCAAATTCTAATGCAGTTTCACATTAGTGCTCTCTGTGTCACACTGCTGTTCCATTTATCCAGACTCCGCTCTGTCCCTCAGGAAGAGAATACCTCTGTATTGCCTTAAAAACCCTCCAGAAGCACAGAGCTCACACAGAGCCACAGAGCCAAGCAATGGGTATGTATCTTAGAGGTCCCAAAGACATCTCTGCAGCACCCTTTATTCTGGGAAAAGCTATTAGGATGGACTGCACATGAGTGATACTTTCAAGTTACACTACAAAGATGATACGCCAACCCCAACGTGGCTTTGGTCACAGAGGGCTGCAAAGACACTGGCTGAATCTCAGACTGACCAAAGATTTGAAATATTCCAAAGAAGAGGTCTGCTGGACAATCTCCCTCAGCTCTGCAACATTAGGGGAAACAGCTAACAAAGAACCACATTTATGGAAATGAAAACTCAGCAGATGTGATTCAATCCCCCCAACAAGCACCCTGGCAAATCTGAATGAATTGCAATATGAGCCTGTTCACTTTACCAGAATAAAGAGACATAAGTAAAGAGGAAGGGCTGGAGACAATCCAGCCCCCAATGTTGAGCTGAGAAGGGGTTGGGATCACACAGAAGACAGAAGTGGCTGAAACCAAGATTTTCTGGAAGAAAAAGATTCAGAATAGCTTTTGTTCTGCCAAAGAATAAAACCGATTCTAAGAATGTTCTGCACAATGGGAATTCTGAAATGCTCTTTTGAAAAACATTTAATAAAGTATTTTGCTCCAAATTCCAGAATGGAACCCTGGAGTAGCTCAGAAAAATGACAATGGCTAGCAATAAATTATACATATATTTGAAAAGATTAGAGATAAATATTCTGTATTACCTTCATCTGTAGCAAGGAAAATCTACTCATCAGTTAGTATTTTCCATTCAGCTTAATAGCTTGTACTTTTTAAACAAAACTACAAACTATACCATAAACATATCTTTTGCCCATGGGATGCAATGAACTACAGAAAGCAATCAAAGATTCTCAGTGTTTGAATTTGCTTTTGCAAAACAACCTAGTTAGAAGTCTCTAAGGAGATACTCCAGAATCACTTGCACTAAATGATGTTCTGATATTCCAACAGTAGGTCAGAATACAAACAAAGCACAAAAAAGCCATGCTTCCCTTAGTGAGAAGAGGACACATTATTAAAATGGCAATTTGTAATTAATATTGAATTAGATTTTTGTCTTGTAGTGTAAAAATTGAAGTTCTGAAAATGATTTTGAATAATTCAACATTTAGGAATGAAAGCACTTTCATTTGTTTTGATCTTTGGTTTCAAAGTGAAGTCAGAATCATAGAATCACAGAATAGTTAGGGTTGGAAAGGACCTTAAGATCATCTAGTTCCGACTCCCCTGCCATGGGCAGGGACACCTCCCACTAAACCATATCACCCAAGGCTATGTCCAACTCGGCCTTGAACATCGCCAGCAATGGAGCATTCACAGCTTCCCTGGGCAACCCATTCCAGTTCCTCACCACCCTTACAGTAAAGAACTTCTTCCTCATATCCAATCTAAACTTCCCCTGTTTAAGTTTGAACCCGTTACCCCTTGTCCTATCACCACAGTCCCTAATGAAGAGTCCCTCCCCACTTAGAATTTCTATCAGATTCTAGTCTGTCCCCATGATCCCAGTCATTCATCAGGGAAGCATAGGCTCCACCTCAACAGCGAGCAAGCCCTTTCCAATGACTGAAGATTGGATCAGGGGATGTAAAGAAAGTATTTTTTTCTTTAGCACTCTCCACACACCTGAGGTTGTGCTTAACACATTTCAACTTGGCTGTACATATTACAGATGGAAAATGAGAGAAGCAGGGTCAAAATTCATATAATCAAAAAATATCACCTTGAGCAAAACACATACCTTTGTGGTATATAAAACATGTGCTGTGGAGGGGGTTTGTAGAGAACTCCTCCATACACAGGCCATAGACCACTCAAAATTCTGAAGAGCGAACTCTTTCCACAGCCATTGGGTCCAGTGATTAAAAGGTTCATCCCTTCCTCAACCTACAATAGCAATGAAAACACAAAGATCTTATTATGCTGTGTATGTGGCACAAGGTAGTTTAAGACCCCAAGAGGGAGTTACACGAGCATTTGCATCAAATTATCAACCCATTTCATTAATTACCTGTACATATTTATGCAGCTGTTCTGGAAATAGTGGCATAACATGTGGGCTGAAATAATGAAAATCATTTCTATAATGTCTGAGTATTTCTATAAACTACACTGATTATATCACAATGTCAGTACACCACGGTCATAATCAAATACTCTAATGCAGCTAAGGTCCAAGGGTTTTAACGCATACAAAGCATGCTATCCCCATCAGTGCCATTAATTTAAGCAATGGGAGACAAATCAAACTATTCAGAAAATTTACTTCACTTTTGCCCTTTCCTGCTTAATCACAAGTGCTATTTTAGCTGCAATGCACTTGGGTTTACTCATCTGAATATTACCCTGTGTATACATGCGTGTATAGTTATGCAAAATCACAATCTCATTGTCCATGCTTTACATAAGTATATAGACTTACATTTTCTATTGGTTTTGTCCCTTGAGCAAAATTAATAAATATTTCTGCCTCTTTAACCGTACAGTTGTAACTTTACAAATCTGAAATCCCTCACTGAAGCCACTGCAAGTTTTGCCAGAGTTAGGACCCTGTCCTCCTGGTTGCTAACTCCTATGCCAACAGAGGGGGCAAGAGGAACACTCGGCTTTAGCTAAATTAAGGGACCTGCTAGAATTCCTCGTGTTAGTGTTGTGATAACTCTAACTCTTTTTAAAAACGATGCCATCTGCACTGATACATAAGATTAAGATATACACATGAGTAATTCAGCAAAGGTGATCCAGCAAAATTGTGAGCAGGGACCAAGTGATATCTGGAATAGCTTTTTAAAAATAGTGCAAGTTTTTACTGAGTAAAGACTCCACAGTTAGGCTTGTGAACTATGCTGTCAACTATTAGTTAGTACTGCTCTTTGTGGTGACGAAGCAAAACTACAGATTCTTTTTTTTTTTTTCACCAATGCTGTGAAAAATGAAAGGAGCCTGTGTGAGTAAAGCATCCAAATTTCACTGAAATTAAGAACAGATGGATGCAGACTCCAATATGCATCTTTGAAAGTCTCAGGTCAGTTTTCACTTGGCCGCAGCACCAGAAGTCCTCTCTTCTCTTTCTCTGAGGAGGATAAACTACATATGTCTGCCTCTGTTGAGCTACTATGCCTACCTTTCTGGATTTGCCCTTCTATCCATATGCTTCTCCAAGTACTTAACATAAGGTACATGAATTCTGGGCTGTTTATGTTAATGTGATGGCAACAATCAGAAGATTCCTGCATATCATCTTACTTTGAAGTTCAGTCTGGAAACCACCACATCGCCATTCGGAGTAATAATAGGAACATTTTCACAAATAATGCCATGATCAACATCAATAACTTGCCCTAGAAAGGATAAAAAAAACATAGTTTGTGAAACCCTTCATTAAGCAACAGTATGTGACAGTCTCAGTGCAAGGTTGAGAAGTATAACTTGGTGAGTTTCATGCTCTTCAGGTTCCCCTAGTGGAAAATAAATCTCAGCTAGTCAGAAAGACACTGCCAGCAGTAGCCAAGAGTCTGCAATGAATTCTAAATTTGACCAAAATATAATGCACAGTGAGCATCATAAATACAAAATGCACTGTAAAGACATGTTTATTCACCATCTACCTGTACTGGTGGTATTTTGGTTTTAACAGTTAATATCGACCAGTAAAAAAGTTCACGGACAGCTTAGCCACAGGCAGACCAGTTTACTTTCTCTTGAGAATTTAATTAGAAAATGGAATCTACTTTTACTAGCAGCTCTCAAACTCAGAGCCCAGCTCAGTCTCCTTCAGCAACAAGAGCAAAGGAGAAAACATTTAATGGCTCACTTCCATGTCTTTTTGAAGCCACAGACACTGTAAATGAGTCTTGTAAGTATTTGCGGAAACCCATATAACCTTTCACTGCAGTAGCTACAGTTACTATTTGGATTTCTGGCCAATTTAAATGTACAATCTCCAGCAGGCATTTGGATACCTTGTAACATAATGACTGAAATAAATTCCTCTGGAACAAAAAAAAAAAAAAAATGAAGCCAACTCTTTGCCTGTTAATGGGCTTTTCTAAGAGAAATCAAACAGCCAGCCTCCTAGATGAGTATCAGAAATTACTCAGACAAGATGCAAAGGGAAGAGAATTCGCTTTGTACTAGAAGGCTGCTTCTTTTATAACTTAGATTAATCTGAACAAAGAAAATGGAGCTAAGGAAAAGTTGAGTTTACTACAAAAGGATATGGTAGCATTTCCTTCAGTTGAGGCTAGTTTTACATTTTCCATTAAAAGGCTCTTTGTTCAATTGCTTCTGACTTTGCCAAACTGTAACAACCTGGCAGAAATTTCTGTGCCATGTATGAGCCCAAGCATTCCTTTATTCCTAAATCAAGTTTTATTTAAAACAGTTCTGTGGTGTCCAACAAGAGATTATGGGGAACAAGACAGTTTTGCTCTCAAAAAAAAAAAAAAAAAAAAATTTGGATACAGTGCAGAAATTCTAGTTAAAATAAATCTATGAGAAAAAATATTAAGCTAAGTATTAGGTAAACTTAATTCGCATTTCCTGACTTCACAGTGTTTGAATGCTTTTAAAGCATATTTATGTGCAATCAGAAAAACAATTTGGCAGTATTTGTACAAGATGCACAAAATTCTATTTCAACTTTAAAATTTGGAATCATTAGATACACCATGTAAAAGTCAATCATAGAATCATAGAATAGTTAGGGTTGCAAAGGACCTTAAGATCATCTAGTTCCAACCCCCCTGCCATGGGCAG
>JANRGW010045042.1:469-11347 GCA_024733675.1 Psilopsiagon aymara | reverse complement strand
AGTTACTAAACTGCTCTTATCTCAACCTGTGGGAGTTGCATTCTTTCGATTCTCCATGTAACAAACTGCGTGGCTGATTTACGGCCTAAACCACAACAATACCACAGCACGTCATGCCCAGCATGGTAAAAACAAAGGGTAGAGACCTGGAAGGGTGGGGGCTTCATTGCTGGTATGGGCTGGGTATACATGGTGAGCAGTTGTATTCTCTTTCCTTGTATTTCACTTGTCACTATTATTATTGGTGGTAGCAGCAGTGGTTTGTGTTATGCCTTAGTTACTGAACTGTTCTTATCTCAGCCTTTGGGAGTTGCATTCTTTCGATTCTCCTTCCCATCCCTCCGGGAGCAGGGGGAAAGGAAGAAGGGGGAGTGAGTGAGCAAACTGCATAGCTGACTGGTTAAACCGTGACATGTTAGCTAATTGTTCAGACTCCATAGTTAAAGAAGAGCAAAAGAGACAGATTTTGTGTTAGAAATCTGATTATGTATGTTCACCCAAGTAGTCTGTGTACAATTTAGACTTGCAGACGCCTCATTTTATATTTCTGAAACACTAAAAGTAGTGGTGTGGTTAAGGTCTAGACTTGTGTTTTGCCTATTATCTTTTCCTGCAAGGAAGCAGAGTGATTTTTTATTTAATGGGATTGTGCCTTCTTTGTAAAATATCATAAATGGCTTCATACTATAGAAGAAGAGCTTCTTAGAGCATGGCTTATAGGTCAGTCTGAGGAAGAATCCTACAGTATTATTGCACATGTGTTCAGTGGTGGCAAATCTCAACAAGGATTCTATATGCTCAGTCATATGCTAAGTAGAGCTCCAGCTGGCTGAATGACTTGTTAAAGGTCAGGTTTGTATTTTGTAGCTAGATACACAGAAATGTGAAAAGCCCTGGAAGAGTGTATCAAAGGTCTAAGGATATATCATATGCAGCATTCTCTTAGAATTTGGAAGATGAACAAGCAATACAGAAGCAGCACAAAGGTTAATAATGTGCTATGAATACATGAAAGGAAATGGAGAAGTAGCAGCTCAGCAGTAGAACTGTACCCTCATGGCCTTTGCAAAAGGTGAAAGGTTTCTTGGGACAAAGTGGCTCCAGATAGGCATTGATATTTTCCAGGCTGAGTACCAGAATTCCATCTGTTACATAAAAATAAAGAATACAGTGTGTCCAATTCAACACCTAATGTGATAAATTGAATTTATTTAAACAATTTTGTCATATCTAGTCTCATAACTCTGATATTTTTGCATACCCTGCAATTATCTAAAATAAAAAGAGACTCCAAATGGAAAGGCTGCTTAAGATGGATCAGATTCAGCTTTTTCATAACCCTGTGTTTTCCTTGCATTCTCTACTATATCTTTATTCTTTGGAATGTGAAGGTTTTGTCAGTATATACATTTCCTGTAAAGTGAGGTTTAACCTACAAACTCTTCTGCACTTTAAATTGTCAATATAATCTCAGAAATATAATCTCAATATAAGATCAGAAATCAAGTTTATTTTGACTAACTTTTCATAATCAGAAAACTCAATGTATCTGATAATGTGTCATTTCCTGTAGCTTTGTCTCATTTTAAGTTCCTCATTTTGCAGAAACTCTAATGATGTGTCATCAGGGAGATGGATCAGTTAAAGTGAAAATTCACCGCTAACGACATTTTCTAACTCACCTGGCTTTGGAAGGCTTGTCTTTTCAATCAGAGACTTCATACATACATAGTTACATAGGGCCATGAGTTTTGTTTTCATATTCTACAAGTTTATATCAGGAACTCTGAAGCTCTTGCAACAAATGTAATTAGACAGCTGATGGTATTTCAGCTCATATAAATATAAATTTACATGTTTCTGTCTGAATTATTTCTGACGGGCACTTTGCACAAAAGCAAGTTTAACAGGATAGCTTTGAAATTTCTGAGTTTAATTAAAATTGAATGCATCGCTAGTTTTTTCACTTCAAATTAATGTAAAGCAGATAGATCAGATCAGACCAAAACTGGCCATTTAGTCCAATATGTTGTCAACAACAGTGGTAAATACTGAATCTGAATCTACTAAAAGTAAGCAGAATCAGAGCAGTGATTTGAGGCTTTGGGGAATCAAAGCTTCTCAAAATGCTCTGCCTGAGTTTCTAATCATATTTCAGAAGCTCACCAAAGGCAGACGTAGTGTCTTCACATTTAGTAGTACTTCTTACAGTAGTTAGTGGAAGAAAAATCTGGTATTTAGCATCTACACATGTTGCAGGGAGATGTTCCAGATCTTATGTATATGATCTATGAAAATATACTTTTTTTTTTTTTTTTTTAATTTTTTTGAGCCTGCAAATTACTGATTTTTCTTTAAGAGACTTTAGCTATTTACCATATGAGTGCTATTTATGTCCCTTCACTTGTCTCCAACATGGAAAAGTCCTGAATGGAGTTCTTTCCCTGCTTTGAATCTTGCCAAGTTTTTCCAGTTTTCTTGAACAGCACAAGGTGTGAATGCAGTTTGTTCTCCATTCCTTTCCTAATAATACCTGGCATCCTATTTCTGCTATGGGCTGCTTCTGAGCAGTTGCCTAGTGTTTTCATAAAATTGCCTATTATAGCCCCAAGTTTTCATTTCCCAACAAGTTATACCACAGCACTGTATATTTAAAGCAAGAATTGTTTTAACCTATGTGCATTACTTTGTGTTTATCTATATTGTATTACATCTGACATTTTGTTATCCAGTCAGTCAGCCAGTCTTGTAAGCACTTACTGCTATAAATCACAACTGGCTTTTGTGAATTCTTTCCTAAATCACTTGGTATCATCATGCACTCCTCTCTCATGTGTCCAAATGAAAGTAGAAAATGTTTCTCACTCTCTGTTTTCTAATTCCATCTGCTTCTTTAACAGTTGAAGAAATTGCCATGCAAAATCTTTAAAATTTTAATTATCCTGAAACGTTATTTTCCTTAATCAGAATTAAGTTAATTCACTTGAGGTTGGAGCAGTATTGTATGTTAAAGAATTTAGCAGAGTTACAGAGTCTTTTTAAATGGTTATTTATTTTGGGTGTTTAAATATTTTATATTCTGTTTAAATTTTATATTCAGTTTAAATTTTCCAACAGTGTTTTAGTATAACAAAATCTGCATAATTTTGCACATAAATTTTGTATGTTGTCCAGCATTCACTAGGAGTGTTACATCAGGGCACAGTTCACTGCCAAACAGGAATAAAACATACATTGCTTTTGTACAGACTATCCTAATTCAAACTACAGTAGTCAAGTTTGCTGCCTCAGGCAAAGCTCCCTCATTCAGACAGAAGTAGAATTAACATTCAGGTTCAGATGTCTTTGTTTCATTCGCTATTTGTTTCATTCCTATTCTTCCGTATGTTATTGCTCCAGTGCAGACTGTTTTCTCCTTTCAAGAAATTCCTATCGTGCTTTTTAAAATAACGTAGATCCCCCCCTCTTTTCTGAATTTCCATAACTAGATCTGGTAATTCTACCAAGAGGATACTTGCCTACTTTATAAGAAAGGAAACAAAAAGAAATCAGGTTTACTAAAAAATACAACAGATAATTGCAGATGAATAGAGTTTAAAAGGAAAATGCCCATTTGTAGACTACAGATAAGAAACAGGAAAAAATTCTTCATCCATTTCAAATGGCAGTACAGCAGCACAACTTCTGGAAATACTATTAATTTAACTTAAAAGTATTCGAAAGACTTTTATGATAATGGCTCATCCTCTGCGTTATATACGTTTTCAAGATGGAAGGTAATACAGGTTAAATATTGGAAATGTCAAGATTTTTGCAAAGATAAACAAAATTGCAGAAGCTTTAGGGCTTTTAACTCATTGCAAGATACTATTTGAAGTTTGATAAAGGTGGATAAAAATCTAGGGCTTCAAATTATTTTATTTTTTTTTTTATGTCATGAAACAGTAAGAGGGAAAATGTATTCATTGGGCCTAGCTCACAGTCTACTAAAAAGATTTCCACTGATTTGTATGGAAAGTGAATCAGGCTACTACTCAGAGCCTGCGTGTATTTCAGGCTCACTCTTCAGACATCCTGCATTTATTCATAGGATACATACTAACTGTTGTCGAGATGGCCAAATATCACACACACACGTATTTTCAGTGACTTAGTAGGAAGAAAAAAATAGATAGATCCTTTATTGCTACAAATCACTACTTATATACCTTTTCTAACACACGCGTGTGTTTTTAGCCACTGGTTAATATTAGTTACCAACTGCACATTATTGGATGGCCCTTAAAAGCACTACTAAAGTCCACTGTTTTGCCAGATTCTTCCTTTGTAGTTACTCCCCTTATCTGACTCGCTCCTCCAGGTGCCTTCTACTTTCCCACTTGGAAGCCTTCTGCTTTCCCACTGAGATGCCTTTGGTGCCTCATATCTCATGAATACACTTTAACATCTTCAAGACTGTGTTCTAACTTCATTTCTTCAGTCAGGGAATCCATGGGCCTGCCGTAGCTAACCAACACAGCTAACTTCTTGTTAAAATCTTCTTCTCAAAGAAGAGCTGGGGGAATAACAGCATCCTGCAAGGTAGTAAATTTCTGAAAAAGAATCTTTAAACAATGCATTGATTGAAAATGTTGTTAACCTTGTGAGCAATATTACAGATTTACTGGCTTGATGCCAACCATCATTGGCATCAAGCTGATGTGAAATCAGAATATTTTAAAACCCAAGAATCCTCATGCTTGGTGTGATTTCCTGTGTGTTAGCCTGACTTGCTTAAGGTAGCAAGGTCCTCAAAGTCAAATATGTGTTTACTGATCTTTAGCAGGGTTATGAATACTACTGTTTGTACATTTAGGGATATGTTTACTCAATCAGCTGATATTAAAGCTGCAAGGCTGATTCTATGTAATAGTGTGGACTTAAAAAAATCATTTTTTTTTGTTGTTTTATTTTTAAATAGCATAATTATATAGAAAGTTTGATTTGACTATTTTAATTTAGGAGATTATTTTAAACTATTAAAATAAAATAAAACAGAAAGATGAAGTCTTAAATTTAACAGGACACTGTATACAGAAAAAAAAAAAACAAACCCAAAACAGAATGACAGATTGATTATGCATATGAATACCTATGACTGTATACACAACTCTATTCCTGCTTTTGATAATTAACTTCTATGACAGACAAAGTGTCTAAGTGCCTTGGATACTTATGGCACCAAAGATACTTTCTGGATAGTCACGTTAACTACTATGTACATCCAAAACTCTGTAATTCATATGTACACATCACAGATTAGCCAGCATGCATCTCCTGGATTCTGGTTATTGCCTTGTGGCTTTCAACTTTTGGTCACAGCCACAGTTTTCTGTTGACCAATCTCATATTTTAAAAGCATCGCTGCCTTCCCAGCAATTCATCCATGGGATCTTTTTTGTTCTTAGGAACACTTAAATACAAGCTTTACAACCATTTATTCAGTGAGTACCATTTATGGAAGACTCA
Organism: Psilopsiagon aymara; assembly: GCA_024733675.1. Taxonomy (NCBI): domain Eukaryota; kingdom Metazoa; phylum Chordata; class Aves; order Psittaciformes; family Psittacidae; genus Psilopsiagon; species Psilopsiagon aymara. Next base: position 5,839 of record JANRGW010045042.1, on the reverse strand, counting down.
GTTATTTTCTGAGCAGATATTGCTCCTTCAGTTAACAACAATAGCATTTTATCCATGGGATAAAGTGATTAATTCACTCAAGTGATTTATTTTTCTATATGTCCAGTCCAATTCTAAAATGACATTTGTAAAACTCAGTTTTCTTACAAGACTGTGGTAATGTTATAATCTTTGTAACATAACACTGCTTACAGAGTAAGCATGTGTAGCTTGAGCACACAAAGAACCATTAACAGAACTGGCAAGTGGTGAAAGTAACAATGAGCCAGAAGGGTTGATTTGGAAGACTAAATCTCACTATGAATTTTCAATTACTGTGCAAATGGGGTGATTTAAAGTACAGAATTAGAGGAAGTCAATACCTGTGGTTTGTTCAGGTGCTCTTGAGCTGAAGTGTCTCTGGAAGAGAGAGTGTGAGGACAAATTGCTGTTGCAGAGTAATACTCTGATTTTTATGGCCATCCTTTTAAAAATTCATGTTTTTTTCTTGATCAGTGTCCTTAGGTCTAATTTTCCTCTCCTCAAAGCAGTTAACAACCAGCAAGGACTTTTTACTGAGGATTTAGAGCATAAGACTAGCACAAGACCTCTTACAGTCAATGTGGAATTATTCTCCTTATACACTTCCTAGTGTTGTATCTAGATAAGGTGAAGACTGAAGCAGTTCCTACATCTCATACTATTTTTTTTTTCTACTTAGGAGAAAACAGTGTCACAGTTCCTGAAACTTGGCAACCTTTTTTTTTATAGATTCTCTGAAGGTGATTGAAACCAGCTTAAGAAATAAGCATTATTCAGTAAATAATAAATGATTCAATTTATTGTCAGCTAGTTCACTTGCAAGAATGCTAGTTCATTTTATGCATATTATGAGGGTAAACTAACTTAGATATAGCAAGCGCACTGTAGTTACCCAGTGTTAGGCAGTCAAATTAGAGATGGGAGTAACCATGTTATAGTTTGCTGCACATTCTTTAGTGCTGGTAAAAGGTGCATTATTGTCAGGCAGAAGGGTAAAAGTTGAGATTGCAGCCTGTGACCTTCAATGCATTACGATGTGCTACAGTGAGTTCAAGCTATACAACTGCTCAAAAATTTGGACTTCTGAAGAAAAAAACAACCCTGTTCTGCATGGCCCCTTCTTTCCTCAACTTCACTTGCCATTGTGGGAGGGTCAATTAAAAATAAAATGGGCACTATCCTTTGAAAATAACAAGAGTGAAATAAATATCGAAACCCAGTTTCACAATGTTCAGGCAATTGCATGACTGCATGTTGTGTACAGCCAAATGCTATCCTGTTCCATGCTGCCTTCTTATATAAATGTCTTGTATAGATAACCTTGTAGTGTAACCATGGAAAGAATATGTTACTTCTTATAGCTTTCAATGCTCAATGTTCTGTGAGATTTCCGTTCCTACTCAGCCAAGAGTACGTAATATCAGTAGATGGCTCTGTCTTTGCCTTTCGTTTGTCAGTTTAGCATGTTTGGGAAAAGCAATGGTTTTCACCACCACTTTTACCTTTTGGGGGTGAATGCTGAGTGTGCTTTATTTATAAGAAGTTTAGCACCACAGGCTACACACTAGTTTTGGTGTAAGCAAAAATGCTACACATAAGTTATTATGCTTAATTTATGAGTCTCATTTCCTTAAATGAAGATGGGAAATACAGAAAAGTGGTATTCCCTTTGACCTAAAATACTGCAGAACTCTTTGCTTAAATGGTATATGATTTCAGAAAGAGGGGTGGAAATTGGGGAGCTATTCAACACTGATGGGGAGAAGGCAAAAGCATTTAAATATTGCATATTTAAGTTGTGTTATAACTTGAAAAACACATTTAAAGTTCTTCTCAAGGGAGTATGAGGGATTCAAATTTAGCCAGAATACAGAAGCTTTCATTATCTCTCCCACAGTATAAAGAGAAAAACCACAAGCAAAGATGAACTTGCAGTCATCTCAAGAGGCTGGTAGTTCAAGTCAGCTGCTACAGAAACCTCTGTAATGCTTTGCCTTCCTTTAACACTGTGTGTATCTGGATGAATAAAACCTTCAAGTGGAAAGTATGGCTCCACAATTTGTTTTAGCAATGCACAGTAGGTTCTACTCACTCACCTTAGGTAAAACAAAGGTTTAACTGTACTAAGAGGCAATCTTGCGTCTAAAATCTGTATGATACTTTCAGATAAATAATTAGCATTGCATATTTTTATTTTCCCAAAGTAATAATTTTCTGTCGAGATATTTGCTTTACTACTTTCCTTGGACTTCTGCTCATTTTAACACTCCTAACAAAGCATGTATTCATGTGTTGTATGCAGCCACTCTCCAGTTAAATGCTGTCTTTCATATAGCAACTGATAGAAAAAATTTGGCTCCACTATTAATAGTAAAAACTGACTTATTCTGTATCAGGTCTTTAGTTTGAGTATATGATAGCATGTATATACAATCAAGGAAAGCTCTAATGTGTGCAAAGAGCACCCTGAGTGTTTAAGTGTTAGGAAGTTTGAAAATGTAATCATAATTTTTCTCTAACCAAATCACTTGTAGGCTGTAATGACAGAGTGGAATTTGGCAAAACAAAACAAGGCAAAGAATCAAACCCAAAAAAGCAGAGCTCAAAACCCCATATCCAATTCTTGGCTTGAGTGATTGATATAGACCAGCTTGTCCAAGCACAGTTATTCATGTATTTAAGTAGCATTAGGTTACAGTAAAACCACTTAGATGTCTGCCAATCTGGTTAGAAATGCATTTTAACATGGGACTGCCAGTTTAGTCTTTGGCCAGAAATTTGTTTTAAGATATTGCCAAGACTATACAAAGTTAGGAAGTTAGCCTTTTCAGAAGAAAACTTTTTAGAGAAGGTTATTTCCTCTCTTTAATGGAATCTTTTAGAGGAAATCTTTTAAGTATGAGACCAAGCGCTTAATTTCTAGGAAATAATTCTTTTGTTTGTGAGTTATGATGCAAAATTAAAGGGAGTTTAAAGATCTGGTTCTCTTCTATGCAAATTATTGGAAATTGTGCATATGGCTTCTGAAATCCAGTTTCAAACGGGATAACTGCCTTACAAATTCAATAATTTATAAGTAACGCCTTTAACAATACTATCAACATGCTGAATTATTTTCCTTTAAAGGAAACATATACATTTTGTTCGCATCTTGAATTTCCTCCATAGAAGCTTTTTTCAGGATCTTTCCATTTGCAACTTTTATTCATGAGTCGCATTTCTAGTATCAATGAAGCTGAAAACTGTAAACAAATACTTCAATCCAGTAAAAACAGCGTGTTAATATTAAATCAACATGATCTTGAATTTTGGTCACTAATATAAACCTGGAATAGCATGTTAGACATAACTAGGTTTCTAACTGTGCGTTCAAATTCAGTTAATTTGTCTGAACATGCAGTTAAAGTGAAAGATTGTTCTGCAACGCATGTTTTCCATTTTTCTAGAAATTGAATTACTTAGAGACAACTGTTTAGCAAGAGGTTTAATAATATGTATTTTTAAAAACTGAAGAAATGTTAGACTATTTTTACCTTGTTAATGGTATTTTTTCCATGGATTTAATACTCTCAGAATCAGTGGATCTAGAATAGGCTTTAATGAATAAGAAAAATCCTTTTATGAAATGTTACTTTTATTTTCACTTGTGATTCAGCCTTATTATCATTAGGATTTCTTTACCAGTTTTTCCAGCTCCTCTGTGAGATCCTTACAAGAAAATAATTTTCACAGGAATGTCTGGTAGCAAAAGCCAGTTCAGAGTTCATGAGTGTAAGGCATGAGCTAAACCTTCCACTAGTAGAATGGCAAAGTCGATGCCTACTTTTAAAGGTGAAAGTTAAATGTTATCATCATCAAGAAGATGATTTTCCTTAGAGGACAGGAGAAGGCTGTGACTGCTGCAGGAAACTTTCCTGGTTATTTCAATACATGCAAACTGCCACATAGGAAAGCAATTGCTCTCTGGATGATGGTCAAACCTTGAATAGCAGTCAGGAGAATCTCTGTTTCCTGAGTTTTGGTTCTAGTTTAATACTTTCAGCTTCTAGTTTAGATTGCCTAATTTAGGTCTATATCATGTCTTGACAGAGTAAAAATTTGTGCATATTTTCTACTAATAGTTCTCATTATTTTCTCTGTGACAGAATTTAACATGTTCATTTAAATGCTAATTTTTCTTTTTTTCAGTTAACTGCAGAAATAAGCCGAACAAAATGCTTGAAGACAAATGCAGCATTTCAAGTTCTATGAAATTGCTATGAAAAATAATAGCAGAATTCATGCAATCATCCAAATCAGTCAGTAACTTTCCAAGAGAGCACCAGGAGAAACATTGAAAGTGAGTAGACAGTGAGAAACACCAGTGCTGGCTTATTGCACAAATACCACTGCTGACTTAGTGCAGACAGATTAAAGCTGTTTGAGTTTGTTTTTTTAATCTGTAGTGGATCAAATGAAACAGGTAATAGAGTATAAACACATCAGCATGATGTCTTCACAACAGATGTATGTTTTGCTTTCTCAAATTCAGATGAAAAACTTTTTGATCAGTTATTATCTCACATTTATTCACATGGCCTAAAGTTAATGGACCATGATCCTTCTCTTTTTTGTCTGTGCTTATATTTACATGAGATTTAGAAAGAGATGCTTATTCAACAGTGTCATCAAAGCAGCTGCTTTCTGTGGTTAGGCAGTTGTAATCAAACCAATCAAAGAATGTGTTTGCTTTAAGCAGTATTCATGGGAACCCTAAATAAACTTCCTGGCCAAAACCTTGCCAGCATCCTTCATTTGAGAAGACAAGAAGCTGTTAAGGCACAAAAAATTGAAAGACCAAAATAAAAACAGCAACTACAGTGTCTGAGAAATGAGATTCATCCGTAATTCGCCTCAACTCCCACTCATTTTCTGGGAAAGATTCTTCCAACAGGCTGGAGGATCTGTTTGCAGATAACCACTTATCTCCTGTCCATTTCTCCCAAAGATATGCAGGCCTAAGCACATGGTTCCCTGACAGATGCGTCATTAGTGGATTTGATGCTAGAAGAGCAAATTGTGAGAATCACAATGTAGAAAGAAACTGGTTTTGTCGTACATACCTGATGTCCACGCACCTTACTGTTTGCCAACAAGGGATGTAAAACAGGTGGAAAACATGTGAGAGCCAAAAAAGTATCAAGTGAGGTTTTGTTGGCTTGAAACCAGGCTAGAGAGCCTAAATCTCTGCACTAGAATCTATATAATTAATGGACCCATGGAGGCTTTTTTACTATTGAAGCAAAAAGCCTTTTCTGGCCTCCACACCCATCCTCGCCCTCATAAATATTTGTTTAAGCATGCAGAAAG
>JANRGW010045038.1:0-10307 GCA_024733675.1 Psilopsiagon aymara | reverse complement strand
TCTCCAGGCTGAACAGCCCCAACTTTCTCATCCTATCTTCATACAGGAGGTGCTCCAGTCCCCTGATCATCCTCGTGCCCCTGCTCTGGACTTTTTCCAGCAGTTCCATGTCCTTTTGGTATTGAGGACACCAGAACTGCACACAATACCCCAAGTGAGGTCTCACGAGAGCAGAGTAGAGGGGCAGGATCACCTCCCTCGACCTTCTGGTCATGCTCCTGTTGATGCAGCCCAGGATACGGTTGGCTTTCTGGGGTGTGAGCACACACTGCTGCAGAATTTCTTTTCTTTCTCTTTGCAGCAGAAGCCCTGTTCGTATTTCCCAGCATCTCTCAACAAGGGTGATGTTACTGATGGACCCATGGTATGGCATCATTTCCTATTCTTTGCATAAATTCCTTCTGATTTCATTATCTCATTGCTATAGGCAAGAGCACCAATATGCAGCTGGGCCACCTCATGAGCCATGTACACTCCTGATTTCCAATACATTACTAGCCCACTCCAAAACTCCATTCCAAGACACAGGCAATAAAAATGAATTAACTGAGCGGTCATTAGGATGCAATGTGGTAGTGTTAAGGTGAGTCACAATATAATTACTATTATTTCTAATGGAGTTACCATGCCATTGCTGCAGAACAACACACCTCACCTCTACCTTTGAATGGGCACACACCTCATTGCACACGCACTGTGATGCACGCTCGATTCAAGCTCAAAAATTGAGGAGAAATGATTGCTTGGAAAATTGCAGCCCCAAGTCAAATGTGTGCAAAAACCACATGTGCTGTTACTGGTTGGATTTGTTAGAAAAGCTGTGCCAGTGTCAGTGGCATCAAAATGAGCCTTTTATTGACTGAAGCAAGTTTTGGATCAGGACCCTCAGGCTTCTTGACATGGATTCCTGAGGAAAGGTAGATTAAGCATTCGTGATCTGTGGGCATTTCAGTAAGTTCTGAACCTGAAAGCTAAACTCAGCCCATTCATTGGAGGAACGGCAGATAGAAGGTCATTGACTTCTAGCAGCCTGCAGCAAAACATGCTGTTGAGGCAAAGGCATGGGTTTGTAATGGCACCTTGAAGAAGGTGATTGCGGCATATGCTCTTGCTTTGGCTCCTCCACAGGTTTGGGTTTGCCTCTTTCAGGACTCTTGATTTACCAGGTGGTCAGTGAACTTTTCACAGTTCTCATTGCACTGTTGCTTTGGGGTGTGTTGCCTGGGTCCTGAGACATTCCCTGTAAAGAGCCTGCAAAGGCAGGGAATATGGGATGTGACATAAATGTATTCCACTAATGCTGTAAATTAGTCATCTCAAATATGTATTTAATATAATAAATTTGGAAGGCAGCTACTGTAGGTTAAGTGGCAACTGACAGCACTTACAATGAGGATTAATATGCATACAAGTCCTACAGATTTGTTAAACTTCAACAAATATTTACTATAATCCACTCGTTCTTAACTTACACTTGAATGAATTGGCTAATGTTAGATAAATAGAGAAGCATGACCAAAAGGAATGGGCAAAAACCTACCAGTGCCACTGTAAGCTCACAACTCACAAAGGGTATGTCCTAACAAAACCCAGCCTACATAGGTTTGGCTCCAATACCAGATGGTTTAAGAAGATTTTCATTAAAGCTTTGCATTAATTTCCAGACGTGTGCCAGAGGGGAATTTCTTTGCAATTTTAGGTGAGATGATCCTTTTCTGCCAGACCATGGCTAAAGGTTACTTATGTCCTTCCTAAAGAGCAGGCTTTGCTCCAATTATTCCAACAATCCCAAGAGGTAATAAGTTATTCTTCCCTATATTGCATCCTGATGCAGTCTGAGCATGAAAAACTAACCTAATGTTAGCAGCTTGAGGAAGAAATAACATCTATTTTCCCTTATATTGGCTCCATATTTTTTAGGGAGAAGGAGCTAAGGCTATGGCTGTAACTTTGAAATGTAGCAAGCATGAAATTACTCTCATCAAGCTGTTGTGTCCCAGTATTCTGGGAAAGCTCCCATTGGAGATATCCGACCATGGTCTAAGTGAGGTCTAGATGTCATCTGACTACATGGCCCCTCTAGAACTATCTGGTCATACTAGTTTGGGTATGTTGTGCTTAGCTGGAGGCATAGCAGTGTGCCTGGAAGGAGCAGATTTCCAAGCATATTTGGGCCTTTAAAGTGTGGGAGGAAGTTCAGCTGAATTTCAGAAGCGCTTTGCTGTAAGAAAACATCTAATTCACTGCTTGTGCTTTTGGAAATGTTACCAAGCACCTATCTGTCTGCATGGGTTGGTGCCTAATTGCCTTGGAAGGTCTGGCAGAGGCAGGGACTGCATTAAAAGCTCCTTAGACATTTTTAACCAGTGTGGAGGGCTTTGCACAAGGCAGAGATGAAGAAGACCAGGACAGTTTTGAGCTGCCCATCTCGACGAGTACAGAGCACCTTGTTTTGCTCAATGATTTTTGCTCATTGCTTCACCTCTGATTTTTTTGCTGATGTCTTTTTCCTGATTTAGCAAAGAATTCTTGGATCTTCCAGAAGAAATTTTACCTATATCTGGTGATAAATTACCTTGTCTTGTAAGTGCAACGCTGTGCACACTGCTGGCTGGCACTGCTGCTCATTACCACCTTTCATGGATCATCTTGTTGGCTTCCTCTCCCATCATTACCTCTTTCCCTGTGATAACCTCCTTGACATTGTCTTACTGATATTTTCTTAGCCTTTCTGGACACTTTTCTTACTGCTGTCACGCACAGTCTTGCAATGAATATTTCCTCAATCCCATGTGACAGGTAATAATGTTTTTCTTAATTGCTAATCACGTCTATTAGTGAGTTACTTGCAGGAGAACAGTTAATTCCAGACCTCTTAGGTATTCTGCAGAAGGGCTGAGGGTACGTGCCATGTTTCCCAGGGCAGCCCTTGAGCCTTAAAGCTTGGTGAATTGGTGATCTCTGCACCATCCACACTCTATGTAGAAGTGACGTAGTTTCATTCCCAGCTCTGAACAAAAAAAGAGGAAATATCAACCTTATGGATGAGGTTGACCCCATCCAGCATCACAAGTCCTGTGTAATGGCTTTGTAGGGGGAAACACAGGCCCTGTATGAAAGGTGAGCTTGTAGAGAGGTTGATCTGAGCAAGAGCTTGGCTCAGCAGAGCACCGAGCACAAAGCTGCTGGTACAGGTCCCTCTGAAGATGTCTCACTTACTCCTGGGCAGCCAGTGGAATCTCATTGATGCCCCTGGCTGCAGTGGGTTGCTTGTTTTTAATACCCTTGACACAGCACGGCAGTATTTCCTTGGCTCAGACAATGTAAGAAACTCAGAAACAGCCTCTTATATTAGATAAAGGTGGTGTGGTGACCCTCAAACCCAGGCAGTGCTGGCAACTTCAAAGAACTGAGAGCTGAAGTTATTCACATGGCACAGCCTGATGAGGAGATAAGCATAGGGAAGGAAGACGCAGGGATGGGTTAAAATGAAGCAGTGAGAGTTTGTAAATGGGACTCCTCAGGAACTGAGTGTGATTGCCTGAAAGCTCCCATACTTCCTCTGAACAGCTGCTTTCTCTGTGCTAAATAAATCATGCATCTTGTTACCTTATCCTGTACGCATGGAAAAGATGTGTCTGAGCAAAAAAGCGTGGAGCCCTTCCAGCTCTTTGGTTTTCCCACCAGCCCGTGCCTCTGTTTTGTCAGTTCCTGATCTGATTTATCTCCAATCCTCTGAGTTCCTCTGCTCCTAAACCAGTCTGGTACAGCCCTGGCTCTGGCCAGCCATCAGTGGCGACTCCAGGCACTCCTGGCCTGAGATTTGCGGTGGAGGAGCCCAATGAGAAACCTGAGAGCAGGTTTGTGCTCAAGGGGGTGGTGTGGAGGTGCTCAAGGAGTCTTGGACCATCCCCATTGGTGTCCCTGCCACAGTCCTCATCTCTCTAAGGATATTCTTGCCTCTTAAAGCCTTGCTGATGGTGGTACTGGCTGCATTAGAGGGTGCAAAGGGCAAAGCTGCATTTCAAGAATGAGTGAGTTGAGGCACCAGGTCTTCACAGAGGAACTCTGCAGTGCTCCATTAGCATCAGGAGGTATTTCTGTAGCGTGCACCAAGCCACGAGTGTCCTTTTTGATGTTAAGCACCACCAATGTTAATCTGGGAGGGAGCGGGAGGCATGCTCGCTTGAGGAAGATGTGGGAAACCAATTACAAGTCCTTATATAAATCCAAATGTGTCTTCCTAAATATGCCTCCTCTCAAAATGAGGCTGAGATTTAGCTTCCACAATAAGCCTGAACTGTGAACTTTTTAATTTGCACATGGTTTCAGGAAATCTAACTCATCTGATCAGGGAAGGAAAAAAAGCCACTTTAAAAAAATGCTCTTTTGCTTGTTTCTTTATTCCAGAGCAGAGTAATTTATGTACTCATTTAATTTTGTTCTGCCACAAACAAAACCACAGTATATAGCGTGGTCTCTGCTGCTGGAACTCTTATTGTCGGAAGGACATTGGAGAAGACATTAATGTCCCTGACACAAAAGAAGATCCCAGGTTTCAGAGAGATCACACAAATGGGAAAATACGGGGGGTTTGGCTAAATTTATGAGTGGGCCTTTGTTCTTTGCTTTATAGTATGATAGCATAATAATCTTTTAAAACCACAGTAAGAGCCAGGTACCTGAGAGATTGGTGCTTCATAAATACTTAAACAGATAGACCGCTATGAAAACCTTTTGTTCTGCTGCCTTTTTGCCCATTGTTACTTTTGCTCCAACAATGCAGGAAAAAACACCCATCTAATAAGTGAAAACCATTTTGTTTGGAGGTGAAGTGGGGAGTGTCTTCAGAGGAATGCCTTACAAAACAAAGAGCTCTATATTATGCACGCAAACTACAGAAGCAGCATGCTGGTTTTGTATATATGTGCATACAGAGATACTGGAAATCTCCCAGCCAGCCAGTGAAACAGCTGTATTCCATCATTTCAATAGCATCTGACAGCTGTATTTCACAACATCAGGAATGTTAAAGAAAAACCCAACCCTTCCATGCTGCTGAACAGAAAAAAAGCCCACAACACGTGAATGAACTCAAGTTGGACAGTGGGTATCGACCAAGTTATCACTAGTGTCACCATTTCATCCACCAACAGTGGAATGCTGATAAGCCCGAGAGCTGGCTGAGCTCACTGGAATGATGCATAGAAAGAACCCCAGCACTCCTCGCCCATGCCCTGGTTCCCCAGCAAAGCAACCCCATCTTCTGCCTCAGTTTCCCAACTGAAAAAAAGAGCGCCTCACATGATGGTCTCCCGCATTAGGATCTTGAGAGGAAAGGATGTCACTACTGTGTTATAATGAACACTGCTTTTGTTTGACATTAGTTTTGAAAACTATTTAATTTTCTTTCTTGCCAGAAACACCAAATAAAAGGAAAAAAAGTTGGGGTGAGCAGGGATAAAGCACCTTCTGCACCATACTGAATGAATTGTATGTCACACAGACATGTTATATCCATGGGCAGTGGACAAGGCTGGAGTTGGCGTCTGGGAGAAGTTAGAAGATGAGTTCTGAAGCATAAATACGCTGCAAAATGGTGCTGCAATCCCTGCATTCATCTGGTGGGAGAGTTGCTGGAGACTCCTTCTCTCAGTCTCTGTTCACTGGCGGGGCTGAGATTTTCCCAAGTGATGTGGAATTTTGCACTGGGCTCAGTTAATGGACAGATGGGACCCTGCACGCAGAAAAAATGTGTTTTATTTAAAAACTGGGCTTCAATTACCAAAAAGAAGAAAATTAACTGCAGGAAGATGAAATAAACACCCTTCTTCGGGGTCAAACAGGCGTTACAGTTGTGTAATGTAAAAGCCAGATCTCACACTGACTTAGAGGACTTTGCAGGCAGCTCCAAAGCTCAGAGTTGGTCTTTCCCAGTCATTAATAAAAGACAAAGCCAACATTTGCTTTTATAAAGCAAAGAATAACTCATCATTTCACTCTCTGTTTGGGGTATTGTTTTTTTTGGTAGGGATGTGCCAATTTGTCAAGCCCTTAATTTTTGGAAAGAATTTATCTGTGTTGAGACAACTGCCGTTGGCAAAAGCTAATTCCATGTACTGATGGAATTCGGAGGCAAAGTAAGAAAAAGGGACCAAAAAGAGAGGAGGCGCATCCCCAGCAACCTTATCAGTGAGAAACAGGAGAGAGCCACAGTCAAGCTGCTGTGCCAATAAAATATTAATTATTCATACAAATTCTCATGGAGAACAGACAAAAACCAACCCCTGGGTGACCATGAACTTCCTCACCACCAGCAAGGTAGGAAGGCGGCTGGGCAGCTGATTGCTGGGAGGTGCTTGGCTTTTCCACCAGCTCCTGGAGCTGGAGGTGGTTGAGGATGCTGGCAGGGTAAATGGGGTGCAGGGTTCGGTCAGTTTGGATTCATCTCAGGAAAGCAAAGCATTTTCTGCAGGATGAGAAAACCTGGTTGGCCCAGCTCTTGTCACAGGGTACTGTCCAATCTTTCGGTTCAAGATCCGATTTTGGCCCAAAGAAAACCAGAAATCAATACCAAAAAAATGCTCCAATTGGGTCAATAATCTGCATTTTTTTTTTTTTTTTAATATATTATTAGAAATATTTATATTACAGTAGCTTGGTATTTTAGAAGGCTAAAAATACATTTTTATATAATCAGCATTTTTAAAAGTCTATAAACATCCACTATGTTTGCCTAATGTACTATAAAAGCTTCCAAAGGAGCTGTTATTATCCAACTTGTCACCTCACACATGCTCCAAGGAGGAATCTCTTTTTTTTTTTCCTGTCTGCTGTTAATAAAATGAAGCAAACCATTAACAGCTTTAGAGCTGCAAGGAGAAGTAAAGGGGCTTGTAATCTTGGACTCCAAAGGAAACGTCTGCAGCTTTGCTCTTCTCCTCTTTGAGATTCCCCACACGCAACAACAATTTCAAACAGACAAAATCAGTTTAGGTTACATAAATTCAAAAGCCCAGGCCTGCTTCTTTTAAAGTAACATCTTGCATTTTGTTTGGAGTGTTGCAATCTCTCACATAACATTTCGAACTGGTTCAGTTTTACAGCCTGCCGTGCATCTTCCTCAGGCTTCTTTGGTTAAAGGAGCCTTAATGCAGAATTATTATGTGCACACACACATGCATTATTATTACATATGCACATGCAGATAGGTATATGTGTATATATGTGTATATATGTGTATATATGTATATGTGTATATATATATATGTGTATATATGTGTATATATGTATATATGTGTATATATGTGTATATATGTGTATATATGTATGTGTGTAGGTAAATATATATATATACACATATGCAAAGTCTATCAGGCTGCGGTGATTGTACATTCAGGCCCATCTCTCCTGGCATTCTGCATGCCAAACTCCCAGTGTCATTAGTGCATGGTGCAGGCTCCAAACTAAGTCCTGATAAAAAGATGCAATGCATTTGGGAAAGGAAGATGGATATTTTAGTTCCCGTGAGCTCAAGGGTGAGTGTGGTGTAAAGCAATTAGTGAAGGGAAGGAATCTGTGTGCAAAGAGCAGGTTTGTGTTCTAAACAATCTCTTCATTCACATCTCTGAGACTTGCTTTTGGTTCATCTCTGTTTATAGTTTGCTCCTGTTCCCAACATATCTTGGTGTCGGGATGGATTCTCAACCCTGGGGAACCTGTCAGGGATGTGATAACAACTCACTCAATCCAAAGAAGGGCACGATTGTGCCTGCGATAGCAGTGGCTCTTAACAGCTCCCCTGCTGCTGGTGATGGGCTCTGCTGGAGCACGAGGAGCTGCCCTGCAAGGGGACTCTGTGATTTCGGATGGGGCTGAAAATAGCATGAGAACCTGCCGCTTATGGCACTTGGGTTCTCAAAAACCCCCAAGATGCACCCAAGAGGGTAACAGGCAGCGAACTACCCTTGTGCTGGCTGGTATTTTGGGTAAAGCCCCCCCTGGATGAATTTGGGGTGACCCTGGGGTGAGTCAGCGTCCAGGAAGCCTTTTGTGGCTTCAGTTGGGAAAGGGCATGGGCTGGGAAAACATTGAAACTCCAGGATGATACCCGAGGGGGAGCGGCTTGGACATGGCTGCAGTGATTGAAAAGAGAAGAAAGTAAAAACCAAAGGATGTGGTTTGTGCCACAGCAGAAAATTCTTGGCTGTTCTGCAGGAAAATGACCTGAAGGTGCAAAGGGGACATTGGCGGTCACAAGGACCATGCTGGGGCAGAGGAGTGAGGAGAAGCATGGTCTCTCCTCACTGCTGGTCCCAAGTTTGTACCCTGGGGTCAGACAGAGCATCCTGAGAGCTGCTGTATGTTACGGCCACTACAGTGATGGTTCTGGCACCTCAGAGACACCAGACTTCTGGGTTTGCTGACACACCCCTTGTCCTGGGCTGTCTGAACAGTGCTGGTGTGAAACAGCCTGTCCTCAGGACTGGGTGAGCAGAGGGAAATTGAAGTTCCCAGTGTGGGTTCAGGAGAGCTGCCGGCTCAGACAGATCAAGAGGCAAAGCAGCCCAGGACAGGGAGCAGACACGTCAGCCCCTGTGGCTATTTCTGGCATTGCCTTCGGAGCTGGGGAGTTCAGGCATCAGGGCATGGGGAAGCACTGCTGGGACCTCCTGGGAGCCCTTCCCACCTCGTGGCAGTATGGGGTGGTTCCTGCAGGCATTTCCCATCCTTAGATGACTTGCTGTCAGCTCCCAACAAGTACAACACCCTCAGACGAGTGTTGCCTGACAGTCTCACGTGATGTCCTAAGTGGAGGTATCCGTTGGGATCAGCATTGCTGGGTCTCTGTGCAGCAGTGCACAGACCCTGTGGCTGGGTGTCTCTATTATGTGTCATTCAACATTCATTGATTGTTGATGGGAACAGAGGGTGTTGGGCACATCACTGGGATTCCTACCCTGACTCCACATCCAAACAAGTGTTGGCAGGTACTGGTCCCTCCAGCCCCAATCCCTCAAAGCCTACCTACGGCAGTGGTCCATCAACATGAGGTGCCCTTAGGATGCAAGGAGGTGACGTGGACCTTCTGGATGACATGGCATGGCATAGAGACCTAGTGTGGGCAGGGCAGGAGGGGGCATTGGATTCAGGAGGTGTTCCGGGATGCAGGTCTGCTTCAAACAAGCATTAAATGCAGCAAATACCGCTTCTGTCATCAATTACACGCTCTCTCAAGGTGACCTCCCCAGGACTCTGCTGTCCTGGACATCTTTACTCTGAAGCTGGGCCTAACTCAAGTTTCTAGACACATTCACCTGCTTTTCTGGGTGCAAGCCAAAGGCAGTGCCTGTCCTGCCAAAATCTGCCCTCCTCAGTGTACTGCTGGGTGGAGCATTGGAGGCTGGAAAGCTCCCATGACCCCAAGGCCCAGGAGACACTACTCTGTTGATGACCTGCATTAACCCATCATAGCAAGGAGTGTTCCTTAGCTGGTGATGGGGCTCCCCAGCACTCCCCACGAAGGACAGAGGGTCCAACACCTTCCCAGCCTTCAGCACTGCTGGAGACATGGCTGGACAACAAGGTACCCAAGACTTTATGGTGAGGGACTTGGCCCCAGCCAGTTCAGGTCTTTGAATTCTGGTTCTTCCCTATGTAAGGTGAAAATCAGGATCCCTCGAGCTCTTTCCCTACCTTCTCACCTGGACACCCTTCTACCACAGAGGAAGAATTACAAATGAAAGAAGGTAAAGGAGAGGAAACAAATGAATACGGGTGAGAGCCAAAGGTCTTCTGGCATGGACAAGGTCTCCGCTCCACGTCTCCCAACACCGGTGCTTACCAAACATAGCCAGGGCCCCACAAACCCTCGGGCTGGCGGAGAGTAGTAAGATGAGCTCCTGCTGTATTTGGCCTAGCTAAAAATAGCGGGAGGGGAAAAAAAAGGCAGAGTCAGGACCCTGCAGGACCAGTAGTCAATGGGCTGCGAGGAGTGATTGAACTCCAAATACTGCTCCGCAGGCTCCAGCTGACGGGCTATTTTTTGCCGTGGTTGACTAAATATGGTCAGGGAGGGAAGAGCAGGAGAAGGGGCCACTCGCCCCAGAGTGCGTGTTTCGGATGCTTCGCTGGGTATATAAGCACTGGAAAGGTGGACTCGCTTCCTGACTGGCGCTGCCCCCCCCTTCCCCTCCACCAGCCTTCTCCCCCACACACACCCCGGGGTGTGCACCCCCCCCCTTTGGCATCCTGACCCCCAACCCTGGGGCTGGATGGGGGGGTGGGTGTGAGGGCACTATTCCCAG